>CBMN010089025.1:0-12530 GCA_000582825.1 Hordeum pubiflorum | reverse complement strand
GGACAATTAAATTAGATTGGCCCTCATCTTGAGATAGGAAGTAGCTTTGGTAAAACAAAAACTGAAATTTGCAAGGCGATGTATGACATGAAAGGTTGCACAGGATTTTTGAAACAAAGAAACGGTGTGGAGAAGGAAACATTAACTATCACCGGTACAATATGTCAGCAACAAACATGAATATGAACTGATTGGGACGGAAGGAGTATAAAATTAAAACTACCTGCATATATCACCTCATACTAAGATTGGTACAGCAACATCTAACTATTGTAATGTAATATTTGTTTGAGAAGAGATTCAAAATATCCTATAGATCTGATGCTTGTACAAGTTTAAAAACGGCTTATACAAGTGTGCAGACTGAATTTGTTTTGACTGCCTAAATAACATATTCTAAAGCTCCATCAACGGCATGAAAGCAGTTCAAGCAAACAAATAAAAAATACACTATTTTTATGGTCATTTAAGTCATATTTCCTTGTTGTTTGTGCACTCCAAATTACTGGATATCTCAAATTGAAAATATGAAACAAAAGGAAAAGTGCATCTCTATTCAAAAAAATTAAATATATATTAGGGAATGAACACATTTCGTACAGCACATGTTGATATACTTATCGTACTATCTCACTACAGCACAAGACTGGATGCATTTATTAGCTAGTAACACGAGAACCACAAGCATGCATGGTTTCCGGTCAAAACATCTAGATGTCTGCATAAATTGGGAACCAAAAAAATTAGGGCCTCTTTGATTCAAAGGATTCTCATAGGATTTTTGAAGGATTAAAATCCTTAGGAATTTTTCCTGTGTTGGTCGTTTGATTCGTAGGATAGAATCCCATAGGAATTTTTCCTATGGATTCATTTGTACTACATTTCATAGGAATTCTAGAATCCACTCCAACCTCTTGGAACAAATCCTTTGTTTTTCCTGTGATACAATCAAACAAACTCAAATCCTATAGGAATGCAATGGACATGCCATTCTAAACCTATGTTTTTGCAATCCTGTGAATCAAAGAGGCCCTTAGCTACTTTCAGCTTATGGAACTTTCTGTACTTTGTGATACGAAACAGTAGTGCAGTAACTTCAATTCATATTTTTCCTGTGGAAACAATATATTTAAGTTATTTATTTGATCTTGCTTGAAACTGTTACTTCCTGAAAAAATAATCGAGAAGGTATCGTGATGCTATAACTGTTGTTCATCTCTCACATTTAAAGAGTAGCATCTTTTTGTCATACATGGTTGGCTAGTCTCTCTTTGGCCAACCTGAGTCCGCCTGGCCCAAGTGTAGTTTCTTTTTTAGGTGTTGTCGTAACATATGTTTGTGGTACTAGATATCTTAATTAATTTATACGGTCAGGACAGAGGGTAAGCTAGCGAGGTATGTATTGGAGTAGATCATTGATCATGGGGAATCTACTGTATATTACCCAGGTGACCGCTGTTGGTATTAACACTGAATGGGGATTGCTGATGGCAAGCATATCCGAAGATTCTGGTGAAGAAACACCTTTGCAGGTTGGATACTGTAATTGTTATTACCCTACGCATGAGTTCATGTGTTTACATGTTTTTTTGATCGTATGAATTGGCATGATTTTATTATTCTGGAGTAGGTTCGCTTGAATGGTGTTGCTACCTTCATTGGGATAATTGGACTTTCTGTTGCTGTTGCTGTTCTTGTTGTCCTCTTGGCCAGGTATAGTGATGCATTGTATAATTTGGCCAACTAGTTTTGAGGCTCATTTCTGTCTCCTTGTCTAATTCTAGGTACTTCACTGGGCATACCTACAATCCTGATGGCTCTCCGCAATATGTGAAAGGAAAGATGGGTGTTGGCGAGACAATACGTGGAGTAGTTAAAATCTTCACAGTGGCGGTAGGTTTTTGATTCAGTATTCATGACTGCTGACTTGCTTTTTACAGTTTCTGTTATCTTATGATCTTGGGATGTAATTAGGTCACAATTGTGGTTGTGGCTGTTCCTGAAGGACTACCATTGGCTGTCACATTGACGTAAGTATAAATTTAATGCGTATTTTTCGCGTAACATACTAGCAATCACTTACTCAGTTACACTGCATATTTTTGTCAGGCTTGCCTTTTCGATGCGCAAAATGATGAGGGATAAAGCTCTGGTATGCCATTGCTTGCTTGTTGTGTTACTGTGGTGTGTTCCTTGTCGTAACAGTGGGTCTCATGCATTCTCTCGACCTTTGTTGTAGGTCAGGAGACTTTCTGCATGTGAGACAATGGGTTCCGCAACAACAATCTGCAGTGACAAGACTGGAACATTAACTTTAAATCAGGTGGAAAGCTATTTTTTTAAGTATTGCCTTTGTCTTAATATAGGGAAATTCCACAGTAGGATTTGTGATTTCTCAAATATGCCCGGGCCTTGACTCCTTTCCCCTTTCTTCATTGTCACTATTAAGATGACTATTGTTGAGGCATACTTTGGTGGAGAGAAGATGGATCCTCCAGATAACACTCAAAAGCTATCTGCTCCTGTGTCAACAATGATTATTGAAGGGATTGCTCAGAATACATCCGGAAGCATATTTGAGCCTGAGGTCAGCCTATACTTATAATTTATGTACATGCACCTTTTCATCCATGAATCTGAACATGTTGTTCTTCCTTTCTCATGTTATGGTTCAGCTGTGTGTGGCTACTGACTTTTGTTCAATGTCACAGGGTGATCAAGCTCCAGAGGTGACTGGATCACCGACTGAAAAGGCTATACTGTCTTGGGGGTTGCAGGTATGGCTTCTCGTAGTAGCGTCAGCCTATATTCTCTGTGTCTCCTGCTTGGTAACCATGATCTGTATATTCAACAGCTTGGTATGAAATTCAGTGAAACAAGATCGAAATCCTCCATTCTTCAAGTCTTCCCATTCAATTCAGAGAAAAAGCGAGGCGGGGTTGCGGTGCAAGTGGTAATTAATTTTTATCCGCAGTAGTGACAATTTCCATAATTTTTTATGGGGGATTTATGGTTCTCTTGGCCTCGGCAAAATTCCTTGTCTGGTAACTTTGCATGACATGTCTCGCGATTTTTTTTTGATTTGCCCTTTCAATGAACATTGCTGAATTTATACTTTGCTAATAGGTCAAATAGCATCCGCGTCCATCCTATGGGCATGTATTGATAGTTGTACTGCTAATGGTTTCAGCTGATGAATACCATTTCTATGAGTCTATGTCAGTACCCTTCATTTGTTAGATTTGTTCCACACTGTAGTCCACATTCAGTGGGCGGGCTGTAGGAACAGGTTAATTGTATCTAATATCTAATAACATGGTTACTCACAATTATGAGTAACCATATGCATCTTTCCTGCTTCCTTCAAGGCTTGAACATTTTTTTGTTGTTGAGAAATTAATATCAAGAGAGTTATAGACCATGGATGAATATCTGCTCAATTGGCTGCTAATGTGTTATCTCCGACCTCTTCAAGTAATGCTTTTTTCTTTTTTTCTGGAGGGTGACTCTGAGGTTCATGTTTACTGGAAAGGAGCTGCTGAACTTATTTTGGAATCATGCACTAGTTGGGTTGACACGGATGGTTCAAAGCACTCAATGACTCCTGAGAAAGTAACTTCAAATTCCCATCATTTGCTCAAGTACAGTATGGTTGCAACTAACTAACTAACTAACTAATTACTGTTTAAGGCTGCCGAGTTCAAGAAATTCATTGAAGACATGGCTGTTGCTAGCCTTCGCTGTGTCGCCTTTGCATACAGACCTTGTGAGATGAGTGATGTTCCAAAGGAGGACCAGAGGGCTGATTGGGTATTACCTGAAGATAACCTGATTATGCTTGGTATTGTGGGAATAAAGGTAAGTAGAAAACCTGTATTTTAAGCTATTAGCCATGGTATTTTTTCGATAGCTCAGCTCTCCTTGATATTGTGATTAGTGGTTGACAATTGTGTCATTGTTTGCATTTGCATATGCGCATATCGTGTGCGTTTGCATACATGCATATTACTAGTTCTACTGGCATTACTTGTTCTCTCTCTCTCTCTCTCTCTCTCTGACCCTCTATCCAATTTGTTTCCACTAAACTGTTCGTCTGGAGAGGTACTACTCATATCTCAAAGAAGTAATACATGCTAAAATTCTGAGTAAAAGCTATAGAAAAAGAAATACTGTTGGACATCTGTTTGCTGCTCTTTAGACACATAACCATAAGGATTGCTCCTAACTCGTGAATTTTTTATGGTAGTAATGAAGAAGCCTGTACTAGTAACTATAACATTTCTAGTGATAATAACCATTTTTTTTATCATTTATTGAAATTTTGCATGCACAAGAAGCATGAGCTACTACCAAATCTGTAAGCGATACCAGCATATCTATAACTTGCATGAGGCCATTCTCTTTTGTTTCTTGCTTTAGTGATTATACTGTACTGACATCTAGTAGCAGCCTTTCCATGTCATGAACCATTTAGACCTTCATTGGTTTGCAAGAATTTACAACTAATTCACTTTGCAGGATCCCTGCCGCCCAGGAGTTCAAGATTCTATTCGCTTGTGTATGGCAGCTGGCATTAAGGTATTTCTTATATTCTTGTGCGAGTCAGTGATAGTATACTTGTTTCTGCCATATCTTAGTAACTATATACCATGAAGACTAGACGGTCTTCATTTGATGAGTTCCATAACTTTGTTTTGTACTAGCTATGTCAGCCAAGTATTTTTCTGGTTCACTTGTATTCAGTTCATTTTTTGAATGTCTAGGTCCGCATGGTCACCGGGGATAATCTTCAAACTGCTAGAGCAATTGCCTTGGAATGTGGTATTCTTACTGATCCTAACGAATCAGAGCCAACCATCATTGAAGGGAAGACTTTTCGGGAGTTGTCAGATTTGGAAAGGGAGGAAGTTGCTGATAAAATTTCTGTATGTTTATTCTCCTCAACTACTTGCATCATGTTGATTTCAGTGGATAAAACCTATAAGTAAATTACAACCATGTAAGAAACTACAGTTTAACTGTCAGTGTGCACTATGTGCCAAACCAGCAAGTGTTACACCCAACCCTTCACTTTCTGGGCATGCATAGATACTGTAGAGTGATTTGTGTTTGTTTCTGCGATTTCTTGTTCCCGGCAAGATTACATGAACCTGGGAGGTGGGATGTAGTAGTGAAGATGATTTGCATCAGTGTTGTAGGAATCAACCGAACTTTTGTTTGGCGCACACTCTGTTATCACCTAAATCTCCTGGTATCCATTTGTGTGTTTTAGGGTTATGTTTGTGTTTTGTCTGTGTCTACCATCATGTGCTAAAATGTTAGGCATGAGTGAACAAAGTTTTTTTTCCCATGATTAAAATTATGTGCTATTTTGGCTTAATTTGATGTTTCCATGTGTTCAGTTTATACTAATTGCTTTATGTTTTGCATATCATCTCTATTTTGCCCTTTCAATTAAGTGTACTCTCTGTACATTGTTGCAGGTTATGGGGAGGTCTTCACCGAACGATAAACTTCTACTTGTTAAGGCACTCAGGAGCAGAGGGCATGTTGTTGCTGTAACTGGTGATGGCACAAACGACGCCCCAGCACTGCATGAGGTTTGTGAATTGCTAATATTCATATTGTTTTGCATCAAGCTGTGAAGCAATCTTCACGACATTGTTCAAGAACCACCATCCAAGATTACTTACACAATTTTGAATTTATAGGCCGACATTGGTCTCTCGATGGGCATCCAGGGAACTGAAGTTGCGAAGGAGAGTTCTGATATTATTATCTTGGATGACAATTTTGCTACACTCGTGAGGGTATATACATTGTGTCCTCATTAATTATTTTTAGCAGATTTTTTTTTCTCTTGTTAGCCTTCCACTACGACAACATCTGATATTTGTTTCTGGATTTAGGTTGTAAGATGGGGACGTTCAGTTTATGCAAACATTCAGAAATTCATTCAGTTCCAGCTGACTGTGAACGTTGCAGCCTTGATAATTAATGTAGTTTCTGCTATCAGTTCTGGTGACGTGCCACTGAATGCTGTCCAGGTTCGAATTCTTCCAGATCACTGGACAAAGTTCTTTTTCAAGGCTGTGTTTTTTATGTCTCACTGTAGTTTGTTTAAGTTTTTTTCTTTCTTTCTGCTGGTATACTGAACCGCTTATAAGTTGACATGAATTGCTCATTCCAGTTTCTGTAATAACGGGTAATATTGTATGCTTTTTCCTCGCTTGTTTACAGTTGCTCTGGGTTAATCTAATCATGGACACGCTGGGAGCACTTGCATTGGCGACTGAGCCACCAAACAACCATCTTATGCAGAGAGCACCGGTTGGACGGAGGTTTGTTCTCTTGAGTTATTGTTGCTCAAATATCTTGGTTGGTTTTGGCATAATTTAAGCTCACTTATCTTGCAAACTTCATACATTGGAAGTGGTTTGCCAATATCCCTGATAACATATGTTTTGTGGACCCCACTATGCGAAGTAGGTATAGCGCACATACAGATATGTTTTTCTTTCCTTGTTAGATCAGATGTCATGGAATTGTGCTTGTGCCAACATAGTTTGCTTTCTGCATGCTGACGCTGTGCCCACATTGTTGTTTGCAGGGAGCCTTTGATAACAAATATCATGTGGAGAAACTTGCTCATCATGGTATGCTATATATGCACTTTACTCTTCATAATATCCGTGGGTCATTCTGCTGCCTAACTTATTGTTTCTTTAGGCTTTCTACCAAGTTGCAATCCTCCTTACTCTCAACTTCAAGGGCCTGAGCCTCCTACGGTTGGAACATGACAACCCAGCGCATGCTGAAATGCTGAAAAATACCTTCATATTCAACACATTTGTTCTCTGTCAGGTGAGTCATTGACTTTTGCTCTAGTCTGACTCAGAAATACATACAGTTGATATGGTGGGGTTAAACATAACCTACAATCTTGTCTTCTGCAGGTGTTCAGTGAGTTCAACGCCCGGAAACCAGATGAACTGAATATTTTCAAGGGCATTGCCGGGAACCGCCTCTTCATTGCCATTATAGCCATAACGGTTGTGCTCCAGGTAAGAAAAGGGCGCAGAAGTAGTTCTGTATGCCACATGAAGTGATCTAAGTTTTGCTATTGTCATTTGCTCATTCCGCTATTATATATGTGCAGGTGCTTATCATCGAGTTCCTTGGCAAGTTCACGACAACAGTCAGGCTGAGCTGGCAGCTGTGGTTGGTGTCCATAGGTCTTGCTTTTATCAGGTACAAGTTCTATTTAGTTTATGAAACAGAACATATATATCTTGTACCCCCGTTTAAAACTTTAGCTGATGGGATTTTCCTCTTCTTTGTTCAGCTGGCCGTTGGCACTCGTGGGAAAGCTTATCCCTGTTGCAGACCGTCCGTTGTTAGAGATGTTCTCTTGCTGCTGCCCAGCCAAGAAAGAGGGTATGTCATGTTCCACATCGTGTGCTTTCTTTCTTTCCTTGCTTGGCTCGACTTCATGTTGCCTTTGGCACGCTATCCTCCCGCGTCTTCTTTTGTCGTTGCGAAAAACTATCCTTGCATATCTTCCACGCTGATCATGCCTCACATAACTTTCCATGTTGTGCAGCTGATGATGTGAAGGAAGACGACGGTGTGAAGCAAATCGAGGTGGTGTGAAGTGATGGGCTGGCGTCGAGGAGGACCTTTGCAGTTTTTGCGTGGAGTTTTAACATGATCATCGGGGCTGTAATTATCTGGTGATTTGGATTTGTAAATACACTAGGTTTGAAGTGGATATTAGGTCTTTCTCTTTTGGAGATCTGCCACGCTATCTTTAACAACACGCCTGACCGTGCCCCCCCTGGTGGCTGACTTGGAAGCTGAAATTTAGCTTAAAATGGATCTTGGAAATGAGCACCGACAGTTTGTCTTTTGTTGCTTTTCCAGTTCGTTTATTAATCTGCTCTGCTATTTGCGTGCACATTATTTTCTTGACAGCTGGATTCAAGAAAACTTTGGCTGCAAAACTATTTCAAAACCTAGTGTGGTCAAAACCGGAACGAATCATCTCTTTCTTGATTGCCCACTTGCAAAACTACTGTGGCGAACTGTTCATATAGCATTCAACATTAATCCACCAACGAGCATTAATACGTGAGTAGACGTAACTATAGTGAATCTTATCTAAGTGCTTTATTTTGGGCTATATGGAACACTAGAAATGATATGATTTTTAATGACAAGAACTTCAATAATTTTTTGCAGCCGCGTCTTGGATCCGTACGTGATCGTTACTCATTCATACGGAATCCAGAGAGCTTATGGCTATTGGGTGCAACCGGTGGGAGACGGTCGCATGGGTTATCTTCAGCCGATTTAGATGGCGAGCTAATAATAGGCTAAGTGTATAGACATCGTAGCTTACTTTTGGTTTCGCCGGCTGTGTCAGTTTTTATTTTATCTTTGCATTTATTTTTATGCTCACTTCATGAGCACTTTGTGGATCTAAGACTTCGTTTTTGAACTTATTCAATAATATGGCTCCTTTAAATAAAAAACCCGGAACGAATCAGTCAATTCTGAAGATCAGTATACATTGCCTCGTTGATGGTTCCAAGCTGTAACCACTAGTGCCTTGACGCTAAGCTATGCTGCATTTGCTATGTTATTGCGTTCAGGTGCTGGTTCGAGGTGACACGGCGGGAGCAGGCATATGTGCTGGATTCGTTGGGTTCGGAGTTACACGTGCTACGCCACACATGCGTTGAAAATTGAGTTAGAATCATGTGTCATGCGCACATATGTTCGTTCGTTTTTTCCCGTGCTGTTAACACACCCATACTACCCCCTCCGTCCCAAATTTTTTGTCTAAATATAAAAGTATCTAGTCATGTTTCAGTGTTAGATAAATCTGTTTCTTGACAAATTTTATACAAGAATTTTGAGACGGAGGTAGTATTTTTCAACCTTTTGTTCACACATGTGCAGCAGCGTAGACGTGTTCCTTGTACTGCTCACGGGTTAGAACTATGCACGACAGCAGAACAGGATCGATGGATCTACGCTGTATGTTGACGAAGTTGTCATGAAAAACACACAAGAAGTTGCCGAAAGGAGATGGAGACAACTGACGAGATTAACCGCATACGCGTAAGTTGCCGCTTACGTTGAGTCATCCACGGAGAAAGAGGGCAAGGTATGCAGCGTAGCAGCCGGATCCCACAGCAATTGTTGACGTTCTAACAGCTCGTGGTTATCTCACATCGAAAAGATGAAGATTGGAGGCCAGCTCTACACCTGTTGTGGTCACGCTTCTGGTGTTTCGGTCTCTTCTAATACCTGCAGCGCTCATCCTTATCCGAACATTTACGTAGTTTTGACCCTTTGACGCTCTGCAACTTTGGATAATATCTGATCGTTTTCACTTGATGTGATTTAAAACTGATCAAGCTATTTCGACAAATGGCACTTTTATTGACTTTGAATGTAGCATAAAGCAGATATAAAACATGATGAACGATGCTCGGCAAATGCATTACTAGGACGCATACAACTAAAAACTAACAATCCAACAGCGAACAAAAAGGATATCGTGACATAAGTAATGTCATTATATAAGCCCAAAACTGTGCCTATGTCGATGGAGGTATGGTCCAATCCGGAGATTATGCTATCACTCATGCTTTGTAAAATCCCAGCCACTCGCTTCAACTACATACATACCGTTACAGCTTCAGAGAAGATGGTGAAGTTAAAGTGGAGGTTGGGTTTGAAAGGCTTTCACGGAGTGAGTAGTGATGGGAGAAGTGGAGGTCTAGCGTTGTTCTGGGATGAGTCTTTACAAGTTACTGTGCTTGATTCTTGCTGCCGTTACATTGATATAATGGTGTTTGATGCAGCGAATAGTTTTCAGTGGCGTGGTACGTTTGTTTATGGGGAACCAAGAGTGGAAAATCGACATATTATGTGGGAGCATCTTCAGCGTCTACGTGGGTTGTCGGATGACCCGTGGTTCGTGTGTGGAGATTTTAATGAGACATTATGGCAGCATGAGCACTTTTCCAGCTCCATGCGCGCGGAAAGTCAGATGGTGGCATTCCGGGATGCATTGAATGTGTGTGAGCTAGGGGATTTGGGTTTCTCAGGAGTGCCCTACACATACGATAATGGTCAGGTGGGACAAAGGAATGTCCGCGTTCGTCTTGATAGGGCATATGCTAATGATAAATGGCGTGATCTTTTTCCTGAAGCTCGTGTAGTGCACCTAGCTACGTCCTGTTCGGATCATTGCCCTTTGCTAATCCATGTGACAATAGAAGGAAGGAGGAGATGGCATAGTTCTCCCAGGTATGAGATAATGTGGGAGAGAGATCCCGGGCTTCCGGAGGTTATTGCTTCGGTCTGGGCTAGAAGAAGGCCATCGGGACACTTGGGGTCTGTTTCTAATTCGCTCAAGGACATTATGAAGGATTTGAGAGAATGGAGCAAACAAAATTTTGGTCATGTTACCCGTGGCATTGAGAAGCTACGGGCTGAGCTTGAAGCGCTTCAGATTGGGGTGGCAGACCGTGAGGAGATCAAACAAAAAATGTACGAACTTGATGAGTTACTTTACACAGAGGAGATGATGTGGTTGCAACGGTCCCGTATTACTTGGTTAAAAGAAGGAGAAAGAAATACGAAATACTTACATCACCGTGCTATTTGGAGGGCGCGGCAAAACTAAATACAACGACTTCGTAAGGATGATGGTTCGTGGTGCTCGGTTCCTTCGGATATGGAGAGGATGGCAACCTCGTATTTTCAGGAAGTGTACACAAAAGACCCAACCTTAATCCCCGAGGTGGTTCTGGAGTGTATTGATAGGAAGGTGACTGATGAGATGAATGAGGCCCTTGATGCCCCATATACAGATAAAGAAATCTCGGTTGCTTTGTTTCAGATTGGGCCATTGAGGGCACCTGGTACTGATTGGTTTCCTGCACGTTTCTATCAGAGGAATTGGGATATTATGAAGGACGAAATTATTGCTGTGGTTTTGGAGTTTCTTCAGTCTGGAGTTATGCCGGCAGGTGTTAATGATACGACCATTGTTCTGATTCCTAAGGTTCCTCACCCTAAGGAACTTAAAGATTTTCGGCCTATCAGTTTGTGTAACGTAATCTATAAAATTGTATCAAAGTGCTTAGTTAATCGTCTTCGGCCTTGGCTTTCAGGGCTGATTTCGGACAACCAGAGTGCCTTTATTCCAGGTCGGCTTATTTCGGATAATTCTATCATTGCTTTTGAGTGCATCCACCACATCCAGGCTATCAAGGGCTATGATGTTCTATGTGCTTATAAGTTGGATCTCTCCAAGGCATATGATCGTGTGGATTGGAATTTCTTGGAGATGGCACTATCGAAGTGGGGTTTCTCACAAGCCTGGATTGCTCGTATTATGGCCTGCGTTACTTCGGTAAAATATTCTGTGAAACTTAATGGGAAATTGTTGGAAACTTTTATGCCTTCAAGAGGCCTTCGACAAGGTGATCCCTTGTCCCCGTTTTTATTTCTGTTCGTTGCTGATGCCTTGTCTGCCTTGATAAATAAATCAGTGACAACAAATGGATTAGAAGGGGTGAAGATATGTCGTAATGCTCCGGTTATCTCACATCTTTTATTCGCAGATGACTTGTTACTATTTTTTAGAGCTTCTGTACAGCAGGCGGAGTTGGTAAAAGGTTTGTTGAACACTTATGCTTCTTCGACGGGACAACTTATAAATCCTTCAAAGTATTCCATCCTTTTCTCTGACAACTGTCCAGAAGCCATTGCAGTGGATGTGAAGAATGTCCTTGAGATTACACAACATGTGTTTGATCCTAAATACTTGGGCTTGCCTGTTCCGGATGGTAGAATGCACAAAGGAAGGTTTGAAGCCATTCAGGCAATGTTAGGTAAGAGGCTTGTTGATTGGAGTGAACAATATACGTCTTGTGGGAACAAAGAAATTTTAATAAAGTGTGTCGCTCAGGCTATTCCCACATATGTTATGACCGTTTTCAAACTTCCTGCCTCGGTTTGTGATGACTTGACTCGCATGATGACACAATATTGGTGGGGTGTTGAGAGAGGCAAAAGGAAGATGGCGTGGTTGAGCTGGGACAAATTAATGTTACCAAAAACAAAAGGAGGCATGGGCTTTCGGGATATGCGTTCTTTTAATCACGCGTTGTTGGTGAAACAGGCTTGGCGACTCATTGATAATCCAGGAAGTTTATGTGCGAGGTTGCTCAAGGCAAAATATTTTCCTAATGGGAAATTGATGGACACGGTCTTTTCTGGTAATGCTTCTGCAGTTTGGAAGGGTATTGAGTATGGATTGGAGTGGGTTAAGAAGGGGATGATATGGAGGGTGGGGGATGGGAACTTTATCCGAGCTTGGAGGGATCCATGGATTCCTAGGGGGCCATCTCTTCGCCCAATCACACCGAAAAGGAACTGCAGGTATAATCGTGTGTCTGATTTCATAGATGAGAATGGTGCGTGGATCAAGGAGCGACTAGATGAGT
>CBMN010089022.1:0-23047 GCA_000582825.1 Hordeum pubiflorum | reverse complement strand
TTAAATTTTTTGGGGTGTTACAAAACTAGAGTTAGTTTTATCAAAGTATCGATAAATTTGGATGAAGGGATTGAGTGAATGAGCAAAACAAGCTTTTAAAAGTAAGGATAAATTAACAGGGCAAAGGATTCGGGTTGGAGATAAGAGATGACCCTTCTATATTGTGCGCCTCTTCACTAGTCAAATTATAACCGTTGAATTTAATTTAAACCACCTCAGATGAAAAAAAATGCAACGGTATAAACCATGTGTGATTTGGACGCATGGTTCTAAATAAAAAACGGATTTGAAAAACGAATCTCCAACGAAAATAGTACTCCCTCTGTAAAGAAATATAAAAGCGTTNAGATCACTATTTTAGTGATCTAAACACTCTTATATTTATTTACGGAGGGAGTACAAAAATTCCAACTTGCGACAAATATGCGCCTTTGCAAGTGTACTCTAATAGTGATTTCGGATAAAAAAAAAACCAGGCGTCTCGACAGAGGAGGACCGGACCGGTCGGCGGTCGATAGAGAGGAGTGGACAAATCGGCGAGAAAGCGATCGATCCAGGCGCGCGACGCGGGCGATCGTCTGCTAGGGAATCCGGTCAGTCGACGCGCGCGATGCGAGTGACTTGGGGACGACGGGGGCGCGTGCCAGATCAGGCCTAACCCCGGAAGACCGGAGCAGACAGATCTCCGGGCGGAGGGAATGGAGCAGCTGCTGGGAGCTCAGCAGCACCACTCTTCCCTGTCCCCGAGGACCCCGACCCGCCCGCATCTCCAGCACACCGCCTCCAACAGGTTCCGGGATCACCACCACGCGCACGCGCAGCCCCACGCCGGCCTCAAGATCCTCCGCATCACCCCGCCCTTCTTCCTCCTCCTCCTCGCCGCCGTCTACCTCCTCGCCTCCGTCACCATCCTCTCCGCGCCCGCGCCCTCGCTCCGCGCCTCCAAGAAGCCCGACAGGCTCGTCCTCCCCATGGCCGCGCCGGTCACCCCCTCGCGGCCGCCTTCCCCGGAGCTGCTCGAGCTCGACAACGGCAGGATTCGGGCCAGGATCAGCAATGTCGGCGCCGCCGTCACATCGCTGCTTGTCCCGGACAAGAATGGTATTCTTGCGCTGCTGCGGACTGAGTTATTCGTTGCTTCTTTACGGTTGTGGTTGTAATTGCTGTCCCGTGTGCTTCCGCAGGGGTTCTTGCTGATGTGGTGCTTGGATTCGACTCCCTGGATCCATATCTGGTTAGTTCTTGGTTTGTGCCTTTGGATTTGTAGCGATTAGTCTGCTCATTTCGATGCATTTGAGATTACTGCCTGAGGACCGGAAAGGGGATATTTCTTAGTTTCTGACTTTTGGAAGTCTATTTTTTTTGGATGGGACGTTTGGAAGTCAACTAGCCTAGTGGCCTTGTTTTCTTTTGTACCCTCGCGCCACATATTTTGTAGTGTAATGTTTGTGCTGAGACCTCCTGGCATAAGAATGCATTGCCACATAAAAAATAGATGATGTGACCGTGCAATCAAGGATGTGAGATAGAGTTATAACAGCGTCGCAGGCGCAGTGAGCGATCTTTAAATCATTCAAATTAGATAGAGTCTACTATAATACTAGTCCTCCCGTAGTGGGGGTATCATATCAAGTATGCCAACTAGGCAATTTAGCTGAGCTGGCAAACTGGCAATTTAGTATTATGAATTTATGATACAGTTTCCACGTCAAATGAAAAAGTTAATAGGAAATAAATTCTACCCACAACTTTGTATTGAGATTCTACAAATGAATAAATGAAGCGATAGTATGATACTAGTACATGATACTATGCATTGGGAAGGTAGTATCATAGACTGATCTATGATACTACCCACTACGAGGGGTCTGATGTCTCAATCTTGGCTCATTGGGATATTTTAATGGGTACGCCGTCAATCATAATGGTGTTGTGAACAAAACCATACAAGATGGATATCATGCTAGCATACTATTATTCTAATTTTATGTTTGTTACCTTGGTGATGTTTTGACCTTTTCCCCTTGAGCGTGAGTAGCTTTGTGGTCAATGTCAGTTGTCGTCGGCCTTCTCCATTGGATTACAAGGGTGATGCGCACGCTGCCACATATATATTTACGGATACATGAGTTCTCGCCTTCCCTTTCCCATTCACTAGGTCCCGTGACAAAGTGCACCATTCGCCTTGTCCTTGTCTTCCTTCGTTAGAGTAGCTTGTCGCAACGTTGGTTCTTCCAATGTGCCAGTTGTACAGAGGGTCCGGTTTATCGCGTCCTGTTATCTTTTTCTGCGCTGCCGCAACCCCCGAACGTAGATTTCCTCCTAATGTTGTGGAGATCAGGTAGTCTAATTCATCGGGGTTTGAGTAGGTTCCAGATATCCTTCTCGCATCTTCCTTTGTCCCAGAGTCCTCTGTTTCAGTGGAGACGTTTCTGATGAAACCACATAGGCACTCCTTGGTTGTATTTGGTTCTCATTCCCCTGGTTGTATTTCAAACCATATCGCGATTTCTTTCATGTGCTACTCTTCATGCTTCTTCACGGAATATGGCACACTCGGACGTGTTGTGCGTTTGAGCGCGATGGATCCTACACCATCTCTTTGGGGGTATGTCCCCATATATTCTCAGGAGACCTTTCCTCTTTCGATGTTGGGATATTTGATTTTACCATGTTTGTCGCGTGGTTGAATCTTGCGACTTTGTCTCGGTAGTGGTTGTATTCTGTAGCCTTCCGTGACCGTATTTTCTTTAGCAAGCCTTCCGGGTGCTTGCTCTCCGGACTGTGCAACCCCCGATCGTTTTCACCTAAATTGTTCTCTCTTGGGTCTCATTTTCTCCCGTCTCTTCTTGGTTTAGGTATATCTTCCTGCATCATGGCTGCAAAATTGGTAGAAACCACACCGTGCCTTGGTTGGGCGAAATGCCTCCTCTCTTGGTCTATTGAGTGTTCGATCGTACTGCCTAACCGATTTTTATCGGCATCTGTTTGACTGGTTGTTGACCCCATCCTTTCTCTGCTAGTGTTGCACTATTCTTGGTCACTCGGCGTTGTCCTCGTCTTTAGGGCCTCGATGCGGGTAAAAGCCCTACTTTCCCCCTTGTTCTCTCTTTTCATATATATGTGGTCAGTACAAAGGATTACAATATAGGGGGTACTCAGCGAGTTAGGGAAACTCGACGAGATGGACCTAGGTCTCGAGGGGAAGCATCAAGGTCTCTACATGGTGTAAAGGCTCAGTCTATGTGAAAGGTGTGGATCCTAGAAGGCATGGCCTCAATTCTTGTGTCCCTCGATCCCTTATATAGCAGTGGAGAACTCCACGCCAGTGTTTATAGGGGTAGGAGTCAGATCCATATTGGTACCAAACACGTTGGAGCCTTCCCTTTGTGTCATATAGGGTTCCTTGTATGTCATGTTCAGTATGGAAAGATCTCCATGGTCGGTGATGCTCGTCTTCGTTGTGCTGGCCCGTACCTGGGCTCGAGGGGGTCCTATGATATGACGTTGACTGGGCCATGCCTTAGGTAATTTTAATTATAGTATCTAGTGATGTTCTTGGCAGTGTCTGAAGATGCTCTAAGGACATCTCCTAGGCCCGAGGGGGCCTTCCATACAACGTTGACCGGGTCATGCCTTAGATAATTTTACCTATCATTGATAGTAGTATCAAGTAATGTTCTTCACAGTGTTCGAAGAAGCTCTAAGGACATCTTGTGTTCCTTGATGTCGAAAAATATACATGGTTGTGCTTGGATGTCTACTGTCATTGTCATCTAAGTTGGCTATGTTTGCAATAAGAGGAAATTCATGATGAATTTGTCTCTTAACTACTTTAATCCATTGCTTAATAGAGACTGTTCGAAGTTGTAATCTCCAAACAAATAGAAAATATTTGGAGTTCAAAATTAGTGCATTCATCTTCATATGGGCAATCAGCATCATCCATTTCGAATTAGCGTTTTGAGTGAGTTGCTCATTTAGCTTCTCTTAGGTCATCTGTAGCTGATCCCTCAAAACCGGTTAGAGTAAGAGCCTGTTTGGTTTCAAGCCAAAAGCTGCCCATCCAAAAAAAGGGCGTTGACTGGGCACTAAGCTTGTGTTTGGATGGACGCCAACTATTTGGCTCGCCCATGGTGCGTCTAGTCTGCCAGTGCAATTTCACACCAATGGTTGGCTGAGACGCGGGCGAGCAAAACGTTCGCCAACTTTTTGGCATGCCCACGAATTGGCAGGGCTGGCATGAGCGTAATCCAAACAGCCCCTAAAAAATTGGTTTTGTGGGGCTAAACTGGACCTAGCCGATCCCTTATCGGCTTTAGCCCCTCAAATTTTTTACTCATCACCTCGGCCGCCGCTTATATTTAGTCGACCGCCTCCCCGAAAAAAATTCCCCTCCGTCGCACCGCCACTCTCCCTACCCCGCACCGCATCGACGTCGGTGTCGTCAAAATCCATCCTGCCAGCCCTCCCGCCTGCAGCGCAGCCACCCCACACCCTCGCCGACGCTTCCAATCGGTTGGCGCCGCCCCGAAATGGTGGCATCTAGCTGTCGGAGGTCGCTGCCGCCAATCAACGCGGATCCACGCCATGTCGCGCAACTGACCCGAGTAGCACACGGCGGCGCCCCCCCTCTTGCTCCTTCACCACCAACCTGCCCCTGCCGCCGCCATCGAAGTAGTATCACGATGTTCGGCAGCGGCCGCGGGGGATGTGGGTGTCGGTAATCAAGGACGTGGACATCGGCTGCTGGTACGGGCTTGGCTTCTTCCGGCTGGCAGAGTTGGCGGCGAGGGCGTACGATAAGAAGGCGGTGAGCGTCTACGGTAGCCGGGTGAAGATCAACTTCCCCATCGTTAGCGATGAGGTTCCGATGCCCGTCGACATCGAGCCCCGAGTGGTCTCCCACCGCGAAGTGAGGGAGAATCGGGAGGCCTTTGAGCGGCTCAAGGCGGCGTGCACCAATAAAGAGTACATGGCCGAGCTCCGTTGGATGCATCCGGAGCTCGTCGCCGAGGAGCCCCGGTGGCTCGAGATGTAAAAGGCGGCTACCGACGAAGCCGAGGTCAGGCCATCCCGTGGGGCTACCGACGAGGCCGGGCCGTCCGGTGGGCAGGTCATCAACCTTTGCTCTAGCGAGTCCGGCTCCGGGGTTAGACGATGACAGGGATTGGGAGACACTCATGAATGAGGAGGATTAATTTTTTTCTTAGTTTTTATTTTCTTCAAATCGAGTAGTTTATGCAATGTAGTTTAAATTTTTTGTTATGCATTGTGTGTTCGAATGGACTACCTTCAATCGTTGTTTGAAGAACAAGTTTGAGGAGTTAAATTTAAGAGTTCGGCTAGGAACCACATTTTTTTAGCGGATCAAACGTAAGGAGTTAAGGTATAAGGAGGCTTTGAGGGCCTAAATTTTGAGGGATCGGCTAGAGATGCCCTTATGTGCGTGTTATTTATATGCTTTATATCTACTGCTGATCTTATATGATTAGATCTACTTATACTTATATATCAATTTATTTGTTTGGTGCTGATGGTTTGTGTTCTCTTATTTTTAGAATGGCACCTCGCCTTACTTTGGCTGCATTGTTGGGCGAGTTGCAAATAGAATCAAGGATGGAAAGTTTACTTTAAATGGCGTGCAATATAGTTTGGGCATCAACAACCCACCTAACACTCTTCATGGTAAGACATTGGAGGCCTGAGTTGTTACAATTCATAGATGTTCTAGTTTGTTCATGTATTCAGGTTTTCAGGCATATGTAATGGTTACAGTTTGTTTATCCTTCTACCCTGCTGCCAAACATTTGTGACTGATTGAGACTGCAGATGACCATGATATTTCTGCTAAACAGAATTAGTATACAATAAACGGAATTAGTATACAATAAGTAAAAAAAGCGTCTTCTGTTGTATGTACCTGCATCTTCAGTGAGACGCCATAGGACATGTGGGTAATTAGATTCACCTTTAAAACATTAGCTACTATTTTTACTTGGTGTAGCAATGCCTGCCTTGATCATCTCAGGCACTTGCCTTTCTATCTCATTTTCTTGTGAGGAGCATATCTATAGGGCCTAGAATTTACAGGGGCTGCCCCAGGTAGCAGTGCAATAGCATGATCAAAATTTCTGTGAGGGGGAAGAGATTTTGGTTCCTGGAACACTTCTCTGATTTTTTCCAACACTAACTGAATCTACGTGGGCACAGTAACATGTACAGTATCTGACAGAGGGCAAACCACAGTCAGAGCCCATATGTCATTAACTTGGTGCCACTGGTCAATCTCCTCTAGAGTAGCCTCCTGAGCAGTGGGCAGAGATGGTGAGACCACTCCCTGAATTTTCACTGTTTGTCCCTGATATTGAAACTCCACTCGTTTGTCTTCCCAATTACACTGAACTTTGCTAACCAGTCCATTCTAAGGACATCATCATAACCCTCAAGGTTAACTACTTTCATTGGATGAGTAAAAGTGTCTTGTTGTATGTTCCACACTAACTCATGCACTTCTGTATTGCAATGTAATATATCCCCATTTGCCACTTTGACTCTTACTGATCTTGCTGGCCTGCTTGGCAAATGCAACCTATCCGCAAATTATTGGTTCAGAAAACCGTGAGAGCTACCAGAATCTACTAGCAGTAGCAGCACTTTATTTCCCACCTTTGCTTGCAGACTGATGGTTTTTGGGTGAGCGGTGCCTAACAGGGCATACAATGATATGTGACAATCAGTTGCCCTCTGTAATTCTGTCATTGCATTCAGTACTTCTTCAGTTAAAACTGTGGTATCTGCAGCTAACTCCATGACCTTCAACTGTGCTGAAGGTCCACACACATGTGGTGAATATTTTTCCCAACATTTAAAACACAGGCCATGGGCTTAGGGTTGTTCTGCCCACATCCTGGAATGTCCACTGATCGGGCTCAAGGCATTGTAAAACTCACCTCCTAGGAGGATTGTTCCTTCACCCATCTTTTCAATGAAAAGAAACGCAAAGGTCCTTTGCATTTTCTTGAGAAAAAAAAAGAAAAAAATTGTCCTCCTGAACTCCTTGAGCTGTTGTTGTGCCTTCCACAAATCTGCAGGCAGAAATTTGTTCTTCTATTCTACTATCTGCCATGTTTTGTCTGCTGTAATTTGGTTGTTCACTGGAACAGCTCTGCCCAAGACTCGTTCCTGAATCATTGCAAACACTGCTGCTTGAGCTACTGTATCTGGCAACTGTGTTTCCACATGACCCTTAATTCTGGTTTGAGCCCCATAATAAATTGATTTTACCATATCAACCCTCCAACAGCTGGATCATATATTTTAATGTGATACGCCAGCTGATCAAACCTCCTCTTGTATTCCTCAACACTATCCACTTGCTTGAGCAAATACAATTCCCTTAACTTGTCCCTCTAGAAATTGACTACAAATTCCTGCAACAAATCTGTACTGAATTTCTGCCAATCTTGCCAGCTTGCTGTTAGTTTGTAAGCCATATAACAATGTGTAGCGTTGTCAATCATGTACAGTGTTGCTGCAGCTACCTTAAACCCTTCAGGAATCTGATATAATGCAAAATAAGTATCGCACAGATCAACCCAGACACGTGCCTCGGTGCCATCAAACTGAGAAAATTCCATTTTAGGCATCCAGTTTCGCCTTGGACTCATTCTCTGATGAGTCAGGGTTCAGGTGCGTCCACAGTAATTGGTGTAGGCAACGGTGTGGATACCTGACTGGTGGGCGACGACCGGGTAGGTGATTGCTTGGCGACGCTCCCTGGAGTCCCCAAAATGCTTGCCACTAGCTGATCTGGTGGTCGCGGCGGTGGCTGTTGAGGGCCCTGCGGCGGTGGCTGCCGCCGCTGCTGTTGCTCCACCTGACCAAGCAATATGAGCAAGAGATCGAGTTTCTCCTTGATGTGCTCCACCTGCTGTGCCTGGCCTTCCCACTTGGTGGAGAGGTCGCTGATCTGCTGCTGAACTAGATCGAGCGCACCGAATCGGTCTGACAAGGCCTTGATCTCAGCGAGCAGCTTCTCCACCATACTTCCGATCACGGTGGCGATGTACTGTGACTGGGCGCTAGGCTTGAACAACGGAGCTGGAGCTGCTCCCCCGAATCGACCTAACCGGTCATAGGATTTATGCCCGATCGCTCGAAAGCAACCAGTGACCTGCTCTTGGAAAATTTACCAGTCGATCAAGAGAGTGTGAGACAGTGCAGCGGTGGACCGAAGAAGCTCTGAATACTAATTGTTATGACCTAGCCTATCATTGGGCTAGATGTAACAGCAGATTGGATGAACTCAGGAAGAACAGAGGGGAAGGAGCAGAGACTTGACGAAGAAGAACAGGGGAAGGAGGAAATCAGATATATTCATTTCATATGCGATGGTTGCAAACAGTACAGTGCAACGGCTTATAACTGTGCCACGCCACACCTACTGCCCTCCGGGAAACCCACTAGCAACATAATGCCAAGTCACCCACTTGCTGGCGCCAACTGGAGTCCCTTCTTGCCTCGCTTCCCTCTATCGACTCAAACATCTTCAGTTTTGTTAGTTAATGCCTGAACACCTTCTCCTGCATCTCTGTTGCTCTGTGGCTCTGTGCCATGCTCTTCTCTGACACTCCGACAACTTGTGCCCTTGTCGCACTGCTAGAGCTATCTAGGAGTGTGACAGTGTTTAGGGGTTAAAGCCCAGTTCCACCAATTTAAATTTGAAGGTCTCATGCTGTAGTGAAGTTGTGAGGTGTAATCTTGTTTATACATGCTTGGTTTATATCAACGAAAAAAATAGCATGCTATTTCGACGTTATAGCGTCGCTATAGCGTATCTGGAAGGGTCATGTTACGTTTTAGCAATTTTGCTCGCTATGGCGCTATTCATGCTATAGCATGCTATTTCGACGCTAAACGAAATAACGTTGTAGCGTTTTAGCATGTATCACACAACAACTCATCAGGCAATGGCAACGCCGCATCGCATTGGCCCAACTCACTCACACTCTCTCTCCCCCTCCCTCTCTCTCCCTTTGACGCAACACATACAACATAACCTAGCCCACTTGTCACGAATTTCCCATGATCTCGTAATTGAGGGCGGCAACAACATTCTTGACTCGTGTGGGAAGCGGCGGCGGTGGTTCATGAGCGACAGACGGCATCAGCTTCTCTTTCTCCCCTCTCCAAGTAGTGACGTCAGACACACCTCCAACTCCAACAAAACAGCGTCGGTGTAAACCACACCATCGGTGCCGGCAAGTCAGCAATCGATGCTTCTCTGTTTAATTAGTAGTCTTCCCTTTCATTGCAAAGTAGGAGTGTACATGCCTTGAGCCTAACTCTCGTATGCTTCTTTGTCTAGTTAGGAGTATTTCCTTTCCTTGCAAACTATGGTAGCCTTAATTTTTGTGATATAATTGACATTTTTATGCAAAACGTTATTTTTGAATATAGCACGCTATAACTTGTATAGTATTTGAAGAAGGGCGACGCTAAATCTTATAGCACGTTATTTTTTTCATTGGTTTATATAGACACGGCCAACTTTAACCTGATTTCAGTAACATCTGGTGCCTCTGTAGCTGTAGCATCATCCATGTTGAACAGCTGCAAAAACATGTAAGAAATTCCTTGAATCACACTAGTCCATCTACTGTGCAGAATAAGTATTTGTGGCAGTCTGGGTTAAGGATAATGGCTTATCTGAATATGCACTCTGTGTCAAGATCAATCAATTTATTTTTTTTGTATCATGGTCGATATAATCACAAATGCACATGCATACACTCAGAGAAAAAGTTCACCACATTACTTGTGCTATTACATACTCAACTCTAATGCTATGCGATATCAATTTTTCTAGGTGGATTTAAAGGGTTTGATAAAGTCATATGGGAAGTCACCAAATATAACAAAGGGAAGACACCATCAATCACCTTAAAATATTATAGTAAAGATGGAGAGGAAGGTACCGTGCCAACTAACTCCCATTGAACAGTCAACTATATGAAGGGCTGAAATTTGCTATAATCTGACAGATCTCTCTTAAGTAAACAGGTTACCCAGGTGATGTTTCTGTTACTGCCAGATATTCTCTTCCATCAAGCACGGCGTTGAAGCTAGAGATGGAGGCTGCACCTTTGAACAAGGCAACACCTATCAGTTTAGCACAACACACCTACTGGAACCTGGCAGGCCACGACTCTGGAGATGTGCTTGCACATTCTATCCAGATACGGGGATCTCAGATAACTCCAGTAGATCAAATTTCAATACCCACAGGCGAGTTTATGCAAGTGAGCGGCACGCCATTTGATTTTCTGACTGAGGCTGAGATTGGCAAAAGGATTGGCCAAGTCCCTGGTGGTTATGATCACAACTATGTGCTTGATTCTCCCGAAGCGAAGTCAGGCTTGCGGCATGTGGCTAAGGTGACAGACCCGTCAAGCTTTAGGGTCCTAAACATTTGGGCGGATGCTCCTGGAGTGCAGTTCTACACTGGTAATTTCCTTGGTGGCATTGTGGGGAAAGGAGGTGCAGTCTATGGGAAGCACGCAGGTCTCTGCCTTGAGACGCAGGGTTTCCCAAATGCGGTCAACCAACCTAATTTTCCATCAGTGATCGTTCATCCTGGTGAGAAGTATGTGCATACAATGCTGTTTGAGTTCTCTACCAAGTGAACTAGCTCTTGTAGAGATAGTACGCCTTTTTCCCATGTCCTTTTCTTTTTCTTGTCTTAAGTTATGAATTTCTGACAGTGTTAGAGAATAGCAGTAATTAGGAATGAAAGGCAACATTTTTTCACAGGTAATGTTCCTTGTGACTGCTGACTGTTGTGAATTGGCGACAGATTATACAGGATTAGCAATTCTAGCATGGAGTAGGTAAGGAAAGAGGAAGAGAACAAAACCAGTTTTTTCGAGGGATTTTACGTAGATTTTTATCCGTTGGAACGCCATCTTACATCACTAAGGGATCGAGAACGCAACTTGAAAAGAAGAAGTGATTTTTCATGTTAGATAACATCATGAATTAGGAAGGAAAGACACAATTTTTTCACAGTAATGCTCTTTGTGACTGCTATACATGATTAGCAATGTGACAACCTGAACCCATAAAGATCAGTAGCTAGCACTGACAATACATGATCAAATACCATATGTTTTTCACATGTCATGGTATCACATTGCAGATCCAGTGTAAATTTTACAACTCACATAGCCGGAGTTATATCAAAGTCTTGCAGTGGAAAATAGTAGAAGTACACGTGGAGTCCATCAACGCCATTGGCCATAGCCGAGGATAGTCTGTAACCCTATCACGTTTCACTTATCCAATGTTTTCTTAAATTCTGAAACATAAAAGGTTGTAGCTCTAGGTTTCAAAGTTTGCATAATGCTAACTCTGTCCTACTTCTACCCTAATCAAAGTTTTACAAGTAGATCAAGTTTTATTTTTTGTCAGAAACTGACCAAACAATTTATGATTGCATTTTTTCCCCTCCCACAACAAGATTGTTGATGGAGACCGGCGAGTTCCGGGAGGTGGCCGCCGTAGCCGGAGTGGCTAGCCACGGGAGGAGCCGGACGAGAGAGCTTGATCCGCTCGCCAGTCGCCCCCAGAAAACTCTCGGAACTATTGTTGAATTGTGTGTTGTGACTATTTTATAATTTCTCGTGGAAAATCAGTTTTTTTTAACACGATACAGACGCAAGCATTCATATATACGAGAATACACTTATCCCTATGAACGCACATACGCACATCCTACCCTTATGAGCACCTTCGAGAGACTGAGCCGGCATATCATTTTGAGATTCGAAGTCATCGTAGGTGTCTCGTCGTCGATGGAAATGTCTCTTCGCACTCAACGCGCATCGTCGGAAACCCTGAATTAAATTCAGAAATAATGCGAGCACCAGGACTTGAACGTGGTGGGCTGAGAATACTACCGTCCCTCTAACCATGCGTTCGCTCGTGGAAAATCAGCTGCAAAGTTAAGAAAAAGGGGTGAAACAAATACTTACTAGAATAGTCCCCGAAAAAAAATAAAAAAATAAAATAAAAGGGCAAACGGGAATTATGATAATCCACCGAAGGGCCAAATGTCACAAATTCATATTGCAGTCCCTCCAATCATTTTTCCTCTCATCTGGTAGCCAGGAGCACTATGATTGTGATGTTGAACCTGACATGGCAAGTAAATTAAGATTCAACCGAAAGAAAAACTTGCCTGATTTGACTCCAGCAAGGTCTCATTTGTTTCCTTAAAAAAATGGGACCTATTGAGGCCTCCTTTGGTTCAAAGGAAAAGGGTAGAAAATACATAAGAAATTTTCTTATGGTGGTAGTACTATCTAAGCCTTTGTTCCAAAATGTTCCAAATGAATGCAGCAAAGGCAAAATGAAAGACTCGCCGTAGGAATTTTACAATTCTTTTCAAATTCCTAAGCATAAAAAAAGGGGGACCAAGGTTTTTCTATTCTTGTGATCCAAACACTTAGGCCCTGTTTGATAGCAAATTACTAAAAAAAACCAAAGTATCAAAAACTACAGTAATTTTGCCTGTAGGTACAAAATACCATGGTTTTAATATAACAATGTTTTTTGGAGTATTCACAATGCAAAGGACCTGTTTGGTTAGGCCATAAAATGCTGTAAAATTTACTAGCTAGCTGTTCACCGTGCATGCATTCATAGCTAGCTAATAACTGTTGCTTTTTGTGGTGCAAACTCTATTTCTGATGCGTTTATCCAGCTAGGTAGCTGGCTAGCCCTTGCCATGAGCGTGCATAGAACAACGGCATACCTGAACGACTCCAGCTTGTACGTTAAAAAAAAGGCCGCCCACAACACGGTTCTTAAATTTTTCTTCAAAATTGTAAAGGATTTTGGGTTCAGTGATTAGTAGTCCTTAAGAGAGGCTTCCGACCTTAGTTGATTTATAAAGGATAGCTATGGATTGCATCGGATCCTTTCTATGATCAGGCGAGATGAGTTTGTTGAGAATATTTAGCCACAGACTCATTTCTTTCGCTTGCTCTGTTTAAAAAAAAGAGGTTCAGGGTTCTTTTTATTATGCAGAGAAATTACCGTAGTTTTGTAAATACTCTAGTTTTAATAACATCATTTTTAACGTTAGTCAAACAGGTCACGGTAAATAAAACCGTGGTATATAAAAAAACTGCAGTATTCACACAATACTTAGAAAATACTTTGCAATCAAACGGGGCCTTAGTCTGTAAATTTTCTACGTTTTCTAATCCTCTGTTTTACTACATGCATCCTGTCCAAAATTTGCGTCGTTAGAATCCCGTGGACCAAAGGAGGCCTAATAAGCACTAATAACTTGTCCAAGCCCATTGTATGTGTGGAGTGCGCACAAGGAAGGAATCAATGATGAGCAAAACAGACCGCGCCCCGCCACTATTGGATCTACTCTTGGATCTGCCCATTTTGCCATTCTGTCATTCTACTCCATCACAGTCCACAGCCACGCATAAATATCCACCGCAAACAGTTGACCTCCCTCCCCACTTGACCTCCTCGACAAAACAAAACAAGCACCACATATCGTATGGGTTCCGAGGCGATGGCAGCCGCGGCGCGAGATCCACCGGCGCGTCGCCGGGGCGCCGTCACGGCCGTCCTCCTGGCCGCGCTGCCGCTGCTGCTCCTGCTCCTCCTCTTCGGCGACCGGGCCGGCTCCATCGCCGCCGACGCCCTGCTCAGGGCACAGGTGAAAGTGAAACAGCAAGGTACGGCGCCCACTCTCCTTAGGAAGCTTACCCACCCATGCCGGCCGCCACCTTAGGGGCCCCGTGTTCCATGCGGTTCATTGATTCCCTTGCCGGATCCATCGATCGATCACAGGTCCACGTAACGCCTCGTCGTCGTCGTCCCGGGAACCGGGCGCGGCGCGTGACGGCCGGCTCCTCGGCGGGCTCCTCTCGCCGGACTTCGACGAGCCGGCGTGCCGCAGCCGGTACGAGGGCTCCAGGCGATGGAAGCCGTCGCCGTTCCCGGTCTCGCCTTATCTGGTCCGGAAGCTGAGGCGGTACGAGGCCAACCACCGCCGGTGCGGGCCGGACACGCCGCCGTACCGCGAGGCCATGGCGCAGCTTCAGTCCGGCCGCAATGGTGACCGCGGGGAGTGCAGGTACGTGGTGTGGCTGCCCCTCGAGGGCCTCGGCAACCGGATGCTCAGCCTCGTCTCCACCTTCCTCTACGCGGTGCTCACCGGCCGCGTCCTCCTCGTCCACGAGCCCCCGGAGATGGAGGGCCTCTTCTGCGAGCCGTTCCCGGGGACCTCGTGGCTGTTGCCCGCGAGCTTCCCCTACAGGGACGTCGGCTTCGGGTCCGACTCAAAGGAGAGCTACGTGAACATGCTCGAGAACAACGTCGTCCGCTACGACGACGACCACGTCGCCGGCGGCAATGGCAATGCCAACGCCAGCGCGCTGCCGGCGTACGTGTACCTCCACCTGCAGAACATGGGCCTCCGGCTCCAGAACCACACCTTCTGCGAGGAGGACCACCGGGCGCTCGACGGCTTCAACTGGATGGTGCTCCGCTCCGACAGCTACTTCGCGGTGGCGCTGTTCTTGGTGCCGACGTACCGCGACGAGCTGGAGCGAATGTTCCCGTCCAAGGGGTCCGTGTTCCACCACCTCGGCCGGTACCTCCTCCACCCGGGGAACCCGGCGTGGGGTATCGTGCAAAGGTTCTTCGACGGCTACCTCGCCGGCGCCGACCAGCGCCTCGGCGTGCAGGTGCGGATCGTGTGGCACCACCCGGTCCCCTTCGACGTCATGTTCGAGCAGATCCTCCGGTGCACGCGGGAGCACGACCTCCTGCCGCAGCTGACCAGCGAACCCGCCGGTGCCGGCGTCCGGCCGTCGAGCACGAACACCACGGCCAAGGCAAAGAAGGTCAAGGCCGTGCTGGTGGTGTCGTTGATGCCGGAGTACTACGACAAGCTTCACGGCATGTACTACAACAACGCGACCGCGTCCAGCGAGCTCGTCGCCGTGTACCAGCCGAGCCACGACCAGGACCAGCACACGGAGGCGCGGGCGCACAACGAGCGCGCCCTGGCGGAGATCTTCCTGCTCAGCTACTGCGACGAGATGGTCACCACGTCGTGGTCGACGTTCGGGTACGTCGCGCACGCGCTTGCCGGGCTGCGCCCAAGGCTGCTGGCCCCGCTGGACTTGAGCAAGATGAGGTCCGAAGTGGCGTGCGTGAGGCCCGCGTCCATTGAGCCGTGCCTGCACTCGCCGCCGTCGCTCGTCTGCCGCCGCACGCAGGATCTCGACCCGGTGGCGCATGTGCCGTTCCTGCGCCACTGCGAAGATACGGATTTCGGTCTCAAGCTCGTCGACTGACTTGGCTGTCTGTGCACTGCATGCACAGAGGCTTTGGTTTAGCAAATAGTGGTCTTGATTGGTCACTGAAATCTCCTCAAGTTCGTAGTCGCAAAAAGAAAGAAATACTACATGTCCTTACCGTACGTAAGCCCTTCGTTTTTGAAGGTGCTCCCTTCTTTCACAAGAGCATCTCGATCGCGCGGTAGTGCGGCGCGTTATTTTTTTTTACAACATCAAGATAATGTTTTAGCGCACGCGAAAGGGTTGTTGTTTTTTCATGCAATCCAAAATTTAGCGCTACGCTGCAGCACTTCACCAGATGAAGTAAAATCCAGAGCGCGCCCAACCGGCGCTTGGCAAATACTCCCTCCATCCCAAAATAAGTGACTCAAGTTAGTACCAAGTTGAGTCACTTATTTTGGGACGGAGAAAATATAAAACAACACATCAATTTGACAATATGAAACAACACGATCTCAAGTATTAAAAATATGCAAAATCATGAGTTGAGCAACATAGCATAGTTCAAATTCATGGCATAGTTTAAAATCATCTAACCACAAGCAAGTTCATGACAAATATAAGTTCACACAAACCAATGAAACATCAACAATCTGTTTCATCTTCTTCTTCCTCTTCTTCCTCCTCTTTTTCCTCCTCTTCTTCATCTACAAGCACCCCATCGTTATTGGAAACTCGGACGTTGTTCGCTCTATCTTTAAAGGCATCATGCGAGGTGCTCCCATGCCTCCCATGAGAGACCCAAAACGCATGCCTTCCATGGTACCTCCCAAGCCCATCCATGCCCCCCGTAGGTGCTCTCATGCCTCTCATGCCTCCCATGCCGCCCATGCTTGTTTCCATGCCTCCCATGATAGCTCCCAAGCCACCCATGGTAGCTCCCAAGCCCCTGAAGCCACCCATGGTAGCTTCCATGCCTTCGAAGCCTTCCATGATAGCTCTCATGTATCTCATGCCCATCATTTTTTTTGGACTAAGAGTTGATCACGACAAAGATTGATGTACTCCTTTTGCCTATCATCGAAGTTAGATGTGTCCATGAAGAAGAGGTGCTTCTCATATTCAAACAATCTAGCTTGCTTCTCCATGGCCAATTTCTTCTCCTCCAATGCCACCTTCCTCTCCTCGGCCGCCACCCTCCTCTCCTCGGCCGCCAACCTCCTCTCCTCGACTGCCGACTCTTGGCTCCTTGCCACCCTCCTCTCCTCGTTTGCTTCCTTTCTTGCTTTCACAATAGCCTCCATATCATTCTTTATGTCGTCATCTCCTCCCTTCTTCTTCTTTTTTTTTTGCTAGTCCACTTGATCTTTTTGGCTTGGAATAGGCAACCAAGTTTGATGTAGGGCTCCTCTTGGCGCCATCACTTGATGCCTCATCATCATCATCTAAGACCACCGCATCAATATTTGCATTGCCTTTCTTGGTCTCCTCTAGGCCATCACGTTTCTTTCATTTCTCGTCATCCCTCAACACTTCGTAGCAATGGATCAACACAAATGCTCTCCCTTTCTTAACCTTGCCTTTCTTGGTCTTCTTTTCTTCTCCTCGAAACAAGTTTTGTGCAATATTGTGATACAAAAAAAAAACAAGTTACCATTTGAAACACAAAAGATGAAGCATGAACATGAAACATAAAGAAATGNCACTTACCCTATCTATATCATTAGTGCCACTTGGGTTTATCTTGTCAACCGACGTCATTGCCGCCGCCCACCTTTGACAATATCTGTTGATCGCCGACCACGGGGAGCGAAGAGATCTATCGGTGCGCTCAATTCCACTCTCATTTTTTTACATCAAAGTACTCCTTCATCCTAAACCAATATGTATCTCTAGTTTGGTCACCCGCAACGGTGGCATCCATAGACATATTCAACCATGTCTTGAATAGCAAGATGTCTTCGTCCACGGTGTAGTTACACATCCTTCCTTTCGGTGCATCAATCATACCCTCACCCTCCTCATCCACTTCATATTCATGATCATCTTGATGCACTTCATTGGTTTGAGACCAATGGGAATTGTTGGAGCCAACACCCATAGTTGACAAATATGTGTCATCATCAAAACTACAAAGTATGATAAAGAAAAATTATCAAGCTATCCATATGTACACATTTATCTACCAACAACAACAAAAGAAAGAAAAAAATCATACCTTATGGGCATTTCATCAAACACCATGTGCGCATCAGCCGCCGGCGCACCAAATCGCGAGCCCTCAGGCGCTTCGGGCGACGGAGGCGCTGCTAGATTCTTCTTCGCCCGCGCATAAGCGCCGTTCACTTTCTTCTTCTTTTGGGCCGCCGTCGCCGCCGCCGCCATCGGTCGCTTGGAGAACAAAAACATTCGCTCGGGGAACCCCTCAAGCGTGAACCACACAGGCCCAACATGCTGGCCTCCTCCCAGCTTTATTGTCATAGTAAACTAAAAATACGAAAAAACCAAAGCATTGACATCGCCCATTACAGAAAGAAAAGACAAACACACATGGCAAAAAAAACATATTAATTTTAAAATAGACATGCACAAATTCTTGTGTATACTTGAGCAAATTCATAGATTTGGTCATTTAATTTATATATTCTTGGAAAACTTATTGTAAATTCTTCTGACAATAAATCTTTTACAAATTCATAGATTGGCCATGAATATCTAAATATAAAAATTTCTTTGGCAATAATTATATTTTCTTCGGCAACACTAGACATGATTTAATGAACATTTGTCATGCATGACAACCTAAAACTGACATGATACAACAATGCAATTTGCCATCTTATTGGAAATTAAATTTGCCATAGATGTAAAACTTTCTGTGGTCTAGCAAAGGAATTGCATTCACATATGTGAAATTAAATTTTCCATGTGAGTAATACAAAACATGATCCTACAAGTGACCATGTGCGTAATATCATGCGCAAAATCTCTATAAATCTCTGCCTTCTCACAAATATGGCTTGTGAGAAGGTAGAAATTTGCCATGTCAGATAAACCTAATAATATGTAAAGAATTTTTTTACCATCGTATGTTAAAATAGATTTGCTATCGTATAAAAAAAGCAAAATACTTGCAAAACCCAAAAAGAATTTCACATGGTCAAATTAATAAAAATGTCATGGCCTAAGTAATAAAGTTGCTATGCTACCCTAAAACTACCATCATCTAATTAATAAATTTATCAAGCTCTAATTAATTAAGTTGTCGTGCTCTGAAAAATAAAATTGCCATGGTACCCTACTATAAAATAGATCAAATTTGCCATGACAAAAAGCATGGTCAAAATTATGAAAAATTCCGGTTCACTGGACATTTTTTTTTAAAACAAATACCATATGAGCAATACAAACATTCATGCGTGTCACCCGCTTTCGGGAATCTCCTTATCCGCCCCAAATATGAGCCAGATATGAAGAGTGTCGGTGCATTTAGCCGGATTTAGGAGGATCGGTTGGGCGCGGTTTTTGCGTTGGACAATGACCGGCAGCCCGTCCGAGTGTTTGGGTCGGTTATATACGAGGGGTAGATGCTTTAGCCCCTTCCCAGCTTCTTTCAGAGGCTGTCTCCTCCTTTCGTTCATAGAATCTAAGCTAGTTTGTCCATAGAAATTGGATTCTACGAATGGATGGAGAGGACAGCTTCTGCGAGAAGCCGAGGAGGGGGCAGCTTCTGGGTAAAGCTGTTGCAGGATCCAAAAAGAAGTGGCCCTAACACAAGATGGATGGCTAAGATTGCTTCCAAGTTCCAATCTCCATTGGTATTTTATATCGGTATAATGAGATGCCTGAGAGATCTTGGTTGTCAAATTTTCATCGAGTGTGTTCGTTTTACATGGCCCGTTCAGTACTCGGGGTGAACAAGTTTCAGCCCCCAGCTCATGTCTTCGCAGTGCCGGACATGCGGCACAAGCTTTCCGGTATCGGCGCCGCGCCTGGCCCTGCAGTCGTAGAAGGGAGGCCCGTGCAAGCACGGCTCCATGGACGCCGCCCGCCGACACGGCGGATCGGGCGTGGTGAGGTTCTCAGGCTTGAACATGATCCACGGGGTGAGCCCGCCGAGGCCGTGGCCGACGTACCCGAACGTCGACCAGCCGCTGGTGACGATGGCGTCGGCCATGCTCAGCAGGTACATCTCGGCCAGCGCCTTCATGTCGTGCGTGGCCTCGCCGGTGAGCTGGTGCTCCTCGTGGCTCGGCTGGTGCACGCGGACGACCTCGCCGGCGGCCGTCGCCGACTGCCAGTATCTCCCCCGGATGTTCTCGAAGTACCATGAGCTGAGGCCGGTCATCAGGACGGCCTTGGATCGCGCGCCGGCCGTCGACACCGGCGGCCCCGGGTCCTGCGCCACCACCTCGGGCAGCAGATGCTCCTGCGACGTGCACGCGAGGATCTGATCCAGGACGTGCTTGAACGGCGTGTCCCCGTCGAACACCCTGACCTGGATGCCCAGCCGTTCGTCCGAATTTTTCAGGTACGAGTCGTAGAACCTCGTGATCAGCCCCCACACCTTGTTCGTCGGGTGGAAGAGGTACCGCGCCAGGAGGTAGAACACCGAGTCTTTCCGAGGGAACAGCTTGTCCAGCTCCTCCTGGTACGCCGGGTTCAGGAAGAGCGCCGGCACGAAGTACCCGTCCGTCCTCATCACCAGCCACGGCGCACGGTGGAGGAACTCCCGGTGGTCGTCGCAGTAGAAGAGCTTGTCGTGGTAGGTGCAGGCGTGGTCGAGGTCGACGAAGACGTACGGGAGCTCGGACACGGACGCGGCCCGGGCGTACTCCCGCACCAGGTTCCGGTAGCTCTCCGGCACCTCGCCGGTCAGGTTCTCGAGGTCCCTGAGCGGGAAGTCCGGTGGCAGCAGCCACGACGTAGACTGGAACGGCTCGCAGAAGAGGTCGGGCAGCGACGTCCCCCGGTGGACGAGCAGCACGCGGTCGGTGAGCATGGCGTAGAGGAACGCCGACGCCATGGCCAGTATCCTGTTCCCTAGGCCCCTGTATGGCACCAGCACGAGGTACTTGCAATCGTCGTCATCCTCAGCATGGGTTGTGCCAGTGCCGTTTCGCCGGGGGTCCAGCCGCTCCGCCGCTCGCCGGTATCTCTCGGTGCCCGGGCCGCACCGCCTCTGCAGCGCCTCCTGCTCCCGTAGCCGCTTCACGAGGTGCGTCGACGGCGAGCGCGCCAGTTTCTTCAGGTGGGACGTGGACTGGTACCGGCTGATGCACGATTGTTCGTCGAACCCCGGGACGAGCAGGCCTCCCAGGAGTCTGTCCTGATTGGATTCTGCAAGGCAACACGTGAGAGAAATCAGCGCCTCTTCTCACCCAATTTGGCATCGTGTAACGCATATCTCCTACAATTAAACACCAGCGCGAGATGCGCAATATCTGTCATGAGTTCATGGCAAATGGCAATCGATCGATTGGCCTTTGGTGTTCAATCTTCAATGCAAGTTCATCTCGCCATGAATTAAATTCGTTCGGAAACATGGCGCATGCAAATGCAAGATTAAACGCGTCATGACGAGACGGCGGAGGAAGATAAAAGAGAGCGGCGCATTTAATTTATCGGTTCGACGGTTCCTACCTCGGCGATCGTACGTCGTCCTTGCCGTCGCCGCCGATTTCCAGCCGGACGCCAGCGGCAACGGCCTGTCTCGCCGGCTAACCATGATCACAAGGAACGGCAGCGCGACGAGGCAAACCGACGAGATCCACTTCCTCGCGATCCATGGCTTTCCTTCGTCCTCCTCCTCGGTCTCCCCGTCGGCGCGGTGAGCGGCCTCCTCCACGGCGACCGAGCATTGCTGCGGTGGTCGCTTGCTTATGCCATTGCCAATGCCAACACCGCCCTCCAAGGCCATTGCTACCTGGTGGATCGTGCGTTTTTCCCGGGCTCACGGATCTCATTCTGACTGATGCTAGGAATTAGGAAAGGCTCCACTATTTGGAAAGGGGCTAAAAAGGAAAATTGTACGCTGTCAAAATGGAATGTTATATCAATAAAGAGAAGTAATCGCGCAACGTTACGGATGCCTATTGTTGTCTTTCGCACTTCCTCCGGTCTACAAAATGATGAAATGATTCTTTATGCTCTAAATAAATATCAAATGTTCCTTTATAGTATACCAGATTAAATTTGAGTAATACATAGAATCAATTACACTGGTGGTGCTAGAACTTGACGCAAACGATCACTTTGATGCTAGAAGTTGCGGCATATATCGAACTGGTGCAATAACTTGGCTTGAACGTGTAAATACGATGCAAATCTTGATTGTGTATGTCCGGATGTTGATGACACAAGCTAACATGGCATGGGGCCTGTTGTCAGTGACTCCATGGCAAAGAGGAATCGTGTGGCCAGTTTTTCTTTGCGGAATCACCTTGATTTTTTATTTACAAAAAAGCCCCTGTCATTATTGGTGATGCATGTCAACATGGCATGGGCTCCACCATCAGTGACTCCACATAGAGGGGGCATGTGGCCAGTATTTTTGTAAAAAGCACCTTGATTTTTTTATCACAATAAAGCCCATGTCGTTATTGGTGAGGTGGCATTTCAATCTTTTGTGAATAATTAACATGAAAAAGAGAACTCCGGGCCTCAAACCAGCGACCGCTGACTAGAACATACACAGTCCTAGCCACTACACGTAATGTAGTTAACCGAAGGCGCTCTCGTTTTATTTTTAGTAAATAACGAAGGCGTTCTTGGAGCTGAAATGGTCTGTGGTCAGTGCAACCCATTTGCACCTGCTCATATCTTTTAGAAATTTGTAATAGGTATTTAATTCTAATCTCAGTAATAAAAATAATGCTTAAATATTCGTGATGTATAAATACTAACATACAAACAAAATAACTTTATTTTAAAAAAATCACATATTACTTTAAAAATATTCACATATTTGAAATAATATTTATGAATTATGAAAATGTTTGTATAATTCAAAACAGCACAATATGAATATTCATAATTTAAAATTGAAAATAAAAATATTTGTGTAATAGAATTATATACATACAAATAGAAATGTTTCTATAATTACAGACATTTTAATAATTATACGCACGGCACAGTCCAACATTTGTATAATAAATATTGTTCGTAATTTACATTTTAGAAATGTTCATATGAATATTCAATCATGACTAATATATAAATATATTATAACACTAATCTCCCTAGAATTGAAGAGCCCACATTCAATTGAGGTCTCCAATTGACATTTTGACACCCAATTTTGACCTGGTCAACAATTTCTCAAAGCTCTCTCATTTAATTATTTTATTTATACCTCTATAACACTATACTTTTTAGTTTTAAAGAGCCCACATTCAATTGAGGTCTTCAAGACTCTAATTAAAATTGGGTCATCCGATTTTNNNCGGGTCAACAATTTCTCAAAACTCAATCGTTCAATTCTTTAGAGAAATACACTATGCTTCCTAATGGGTTTGGTTTACGGTTTTGACCGAACCAACAGTTTTCGAATCGACAGCAACCGGCCTATAAAAATATATCAATCACGCCCATGCAAACGTCGACGTAGAAATTTTCCCACATATATAAAGTTGGTTAGCATATAATATAGAATCACAACACGAAAGGCCCATCAAATTAACGAATTATAAATAAAAATAAAACAC
>CBMN010089016.1:0-10879 GCA_000582825.1 Hordeum pubiflorum | reverse complement strand
GTCGACCACCGGGCCAAGCCGTCAATGTTCCCGACCCACGCGCACGGGTACTCCTACTCGTCCTTCGCGGCGGCAGCGGCCAGCGCCGGCGGCCCGCTCGAGCCTATCCGCATCACGCGCCGAGGAACTGCGGCATCACCAGGCCGTGCTCGCGCGCGATGGGGATCTGAGGGGGGCCGACGGCGCGAGGTGAGTGAAGGGGCGCAGCAACACGAGGGGGGCCGGCGGGGCCCGACGGTGCGAGAGGGAGCGGAAGGGCACGGCGGCGCGAGGAGGTGCCGGACGGCACGGAGGAGGCGGGGCGCCTGGTCTAGCTGTTGTCCGCTCTGTCCGCTTTGCGTTCGCGCGTTGGGTGCCCGCCGTGACCGTCCATGTCCGCTAGGCGGACAGCCGACCCAAACGGACAAAAAGTGAACAAAATCCGTGTCGGTTTGGGTCATTGCGTTGGAGTTGCTCTTAGGCCGACAGAACGAACTAAGCTATATGTATTACTCCCTCCGTTCTTAAATATAAGTATTTTTAGATATTTTAATATAAACTACATACGAGTGTATATAAACGTATTTTAGAGTGTAGATACACTCATTTTGTTTCGTATGTAGTCCAGAATTGAAATATCTAAAAAGACTTATATTTCGGAATGGAGGAAGTATTTACTAGACCTTGGCACTGAATGTAGATTTTTGCCCCCGCAAAAAAAAATGTAGAATTTTGTGCACTATGTTCACCCAACCTAAATTGCCAGCAATTTCCTTCATACTCTAATGTGTTTGATCTCAATTAGGAGGTAGCATCCAAACGCATAAAACATACTGAAGTAACTCACATTACACATCTGTATGGTCTGGTACAAATAAGGCCTGGTTCATATTAAATCTTATATTTATTATGTTCTTTTCTTTTTGAGAGTCTGCAGTGTTCCACTAAGCTACCCAGGCATTGTATACACAACCTGCATGCCTAATTTGAATGTAAAATTAGCTAAAGTAAATCACATAAAAAGGACACAACAATTACTAATTACCTTGACTCCTTTACTCTTCATAATTTTGTCCCTAGGTGATATAAGATGAATACATACATTTTAGAGTGAATTTCACTTTTTACCCTCAAGTTACGCATTTTGTGACACTAAATGGGGTAATATGTGTCACAAATGTGCAACTATGGGGTAAAAAGTAGATTTTACTCTACATTTTAATAAGCATAGCTCATGTCACTCCGTCAACCTTTAATCTGTACTATAGGACTCAGTTTTCAAAATCTGTCAGCCTTTGAATCTCCACTGTAGGACTCAATGTTACAAAAATATGTGTGTGACATTTTTCAAAAAACGCTCTACATTGTAAAAAAAATCAAAAAAATGTCTTGTACCATTCGAAACAATGTATGATCATTTAGAAAAATGTGCATGCATTGCAAAAATATGTATGTGAACCGTTCAACAAAATGATTATACTACGTAAAAAAATCGCAAGGTTAAAAAAAGTTCTCCCTTTGTACTTTTATAAGACGTTTGAGTCTTATAAAAGTTTACAAAGGTAGTCTTTTGTATCTTTCAAAAAAAATGTTTCAACATGCATTTGAAAAATGTTTAACATGTATACAGTTTTTTTAATATATATGTGAAACAATTAATCATGTATTTGGAAAATTTTCAATATATATAAAATTTGTTTTAGATATATATGGGAAATGTAAAATGTGTATGAAACAAAGATATGAAAACATATATATGAAAAACAAATGTTAATCGTTTATCTGAAAAATGATAAACGTATAAAAATATTTCTGGTGTATAAAAACAATGTACAATGTGTATGAAAAAATATAAATACGTTGAAAATGGAGATAAAAAGATATATATGGACCTTTATAACTACCAAACGTTCGGATTTTAGCAATAGGCAAGAACGATCCTTATTTCTCTCTAATTATAACATGTATGCATTAGAATGACTAATTTTTCTTTCACGTACACTTTTCCCTCTAATTACATGCATATATGCACTAGAGAACAAAAAGCTGATATCATCCTAGATTCTTATTTTTTTTCAAACTTCAAAATGTTTTATAGCTCAAATCGTTGCTCCGACTGAAAAAACGTCTTCACAAAAAAAATCGTATCGACGAGGTCTTCGAAACTAGATACCATGTTGATATGTTCCGTTGACTTTTTTTTCGGACCAAAAGTTACCACATCTGGACTATGTTAGTTATCACGTCTGCCATACATAAGTTACCATGTCATTTACACAATAAAAGTTTACGGGGTATGTTTTCAACAAAGAAATTATCCCAGGGTCAAAAAGTGATTATGATGTTTGCAGTGAATTATCAACTTTGTTGTGTATATCATGTTGCACAAAAATTATCGGGATATGTTTTTCAATAATTTTCATTGTCACGGTCAAAAAATTACCGCGGTATTTGTATATGAGTTATCAGCTCTCATGTGTGTATATTATCATGTTGTTTACACATGAGTTATTAGAAGGTATTTTTTAACAACATTTTTCCCGGTCAAAAAGTTATCACGTCTGGATTAAGTAAAGTATTAGCTCTATTGTATGTATATTACCATGTTATCTACACACAAGCGGTATGTTTTTCAACAAACTTTTATCCCGGGGTCATTTTTCAATAATTTCTCGTCAGGGTCCAAGTTATCGTGGTGTTTGTACCTAAGTTATCATGTATATGATGCGTTATTACCATGTTGTTTAAACAAAAAGTTACCGAGGTACATTTTTGATAACTTTTTCCTTTTAGGTCAAAGTTGCCGCGGTGTTTGTGCCTTCAGGATTTTCATGCAGAAATTACCGTGTTGTTTACACATAAATTACNNNGGAGATGTTTTAATAATTTTTTCACTTCCGGTCGAATTTACCATGACGTTTATACGTTTGTTATCAGGTCCCGGAGCACAAATTACCATGTCATTTGTACAGAAGTTATCGGGGTATGTTTCAACCAAAAAAATCCCTCATGTGATTTTGCTTAATATTTATACGTAAGTTTGTGAAGACATTGTCGTCGTCATCATTGAAGAATTTTGCATACACACTGTCCTAACTTCGTTAAAATAAGTCCAAAAAATCCGTACTAATAAAATAGAGATAAAAAATCAAATTGCAAATTCCGCTTGCTCCATAAAATGCACTAGCAGCATTTGTCAAAATAAAAGCATCCTAACCTGTAACTAATCACTAGCAAGGTATTAGTCCAGGTGGCTAACGAGCATATAACTAAACCTGTAGGTATGAGGTTCGGTTCCCACTATCCTCTTTTTTGTCAGAAAAATCAATAGCGAAGAAAAAAAATAGAACCGGACTTACAACTACAACGGTTTTCAACAGAAGGAAATAAAAATCGGTACTATGGGAGCGAATCAGGGACAGTGCGATGCAGATGGCTCGATGGTCGGGTCTTTCGGATCTATTGCATAGGTCCGAACATTTGGAAATTATAATTTGCCTTTTTTATTAAACAATAACCATGTTGGTATAACTATAACACACGTATTAGGTAACGCATGTATCCTGGTAACAATAATAATTTTTGAACTAAAAAATACTAACTAAATTGCCATGGTAAAAAAATACAAGTTGATTGTCAAATAGCATGACGTCTCTCTAATATAACAAGAATGGAATAGAGAAGACTTGGCTATCGGAGCAAGTTCCATTTTGCTGGCAGTGCAAAACTCGGCATTGGCACACTCACACTCGTTGGTTAAATGCATAAGGTGCGTGGCAGTAATTTCCGTAGCAGGTAACATGAAGAATTAATTTGCTTTCGCTAGTAGCTACGTAAGCTAGGGCAGTTGGTAGTGGACGCTCCGTCTAGTCCTCCAGGTTGGAGGTTCGACTCCCCCGTTGCATCTATTTTTTAGCCATTTAAATACGAGAGAAATCAGCGGTGGGATCAGGATCGGACGACCAACGAGGTGTTCGGTCCTTTCGCTAAAGTCTGAACGTTCGAAAAATAGAAATTTCGTATATATATATATAAATGAAAAAACAAATAAAATAGGAAAGAGGAAAAAGGAAGAACCAAAGAGACTAGAGAAACCGAAGCAAACTGATAAAAATAGTGAAAACCCCGATAAAAACCCAAAAAACAAATCTAGTGCAGCTACAGTATTAGCCGGCCCAGTAGAGCAGCGCGGTAGGCGAGTGATTAATTTCTGGTGGGCGCTCTATGTCTCACTGTGCAACCCAAGAAACGCGACCAACCGTAGGTTTCGATTTTTTCTTTTCTTATTTGGATATATTATTGAAATTATCTAAATACACATATTAAAAAAGTAAATTAAAAATGATAATGCAGTGTAAAAAAGTTGTTAGAGTAATTTTAAAGAAAAGGTTGTGACATTTAAAAATGCTTAGGCTAATATTAAAGAAATATGTCGTACTAATTTTAAAGAAATATTTAGAAAATCAAAATCATCTACTTGAAAAAAGTTCATTCATGTATTTAAAATTGTTAAAGTGTGTAGAAAATAGATCACTGTTGTATATGAAAAATGTACAATGTGTATGAAAAAAACAACAACAAAATATATAATTTGAAAGCTTGATTATGAATTTTCAAAATGCTAACTATATAAAAATAATGTTTCAAATGTGTACAAAAAATAAACAATGTGCATGAAAATAGACATCAAAAGCATTAATTTGGAAAACTGTTAATCATGTATTAAAAATGTTAAACATTTGTAAAAAATGCTATTTATGTATACAAAAATGTATTCCATCCGTTCAATGTTTACAGAAAATTTTTAAAATTTGTACTCAATCAGCGGCTCATAATATGAAATGGAGGGAGTACAATGTATATGAGAAAAGTACAATTCAAAACATATACACCCACCGACCCAAAATAGTCTCAACTTTGTTAACTTTGTACTAAAATTAGTACGACGTCGAGACACTTATTTTGGGATAGATTGATAATTGACAAAAAAAATGTTAATTATGTATTTCAAAATTGTTCATAAAAAATATTTTAGATGTATAAAAAAATATAGCACTTGTATTAAAAAAGATAGATATGTATTTTTGCGAGAAAACTTACAATCCATTCATCAACTGTCAAGGTAGTACAAAGAACACTAGGAATAAAATTTGGATATAGGTTCGTAGAACACCTAGCGACGACTACCAGCACTGGAGCGAGCCGAAGGCGCGCCGTCGTCATCGCCCCTTCCTCGTTTGAGCCGGACAATCATTTATAGTAGAAAGTCAGAAAGTCGTCGTCCTAAGGCCCTATAGGACAGCAACCGTCACCAATGAAGAGAAGCCTAGATCGAAAGAATCCAACCTACAAACACATAGACGTAGATGAACAAAGACCGGATCCACCGAAGACAAACGCAGACCGGATACCAAGAGATTCGTCGGAGACACACCTCCACACGACCACCCACGACGCTTGAAACATCACCGGGCAAGGGCTAGGCGGGGAGAAACTTATTCCATCTTCAAGAAACCACCGTCGCTCGTCTCCTTGAGCATGACACAAATCCTAACAAAATTCAAAAAAGCACCTAAAACGGAGCCCTCCCGCCGGCAAAGGTCGAGATCCATCATGCCTCTATAGTCCAAGGACCATAGGAGATGAGGCGGACTGAGGCAGAGCTGGCGAGAGACAAGGAAACTTTAGATGAGAGTTCGTAGGAGCCAATGGGGTACCCATGTGGTTAGATATACATGTATTTAAAAAGAAAAAAAAGAAAGGGAAATGGAAAAAAGAAATCGTACAAAAAACACATGCAAAGAAAGAAAGAAAAACAAATGAAAACCGATGAAACATTAAAGAAACACTTTCAAGGAAAGAATACAAAAACGTTAAAAAGACGAGGAAAAATGTAAAGAGAAACACACAAAAACAATGGAAATTATAAAAAAATACCAAAAATGAAAATAAAAGAAAAAATCAATGGAAACCAAAAGAAAACCATAGAAAACTGTAACAAAAACTCACATAAAAGAAAGAAAGAAAAACCGGATGAAAACCGTAAAAAAAACACAGAAAAAGAAAGAAAGACCAAACTAGATGAAAATCGGGCCAGTCCAACCAATAAACAAAAAAAGAAAAGAAAACTAACGAAACTCTACAGCGAGCTAGCTAGCGAATGAAGAAAAATGAAACAGGCCGGCCAAGTAACTATGCGAGGAAAAAACCTTCAGACGTTCCGCCGGCTGAAACGTTTCCAGCTGGAGTGCCGGCTGAAACGTTCCGCCGGCTTCGCGCGCCCCGTGCGATCGTGCGTTCCCAGACGCAACGCATGTGTTGTACCCATGTAGCTAGGCCCACAGACTACACAGCTAGGCCCACACACCGCCCACGGCCGTGCCTTATTCGTTCGTGCATGAGCTCCGCTGCTCATTTCTTCTTCCCCAAAACGAAACAGCACACCGCCATGGATTCATGGCTTCCTCTCCCTCATCCCCATAATTTCTCGCCCTCTAATCGGTGTGACTTTTCCCTGTGATTTAGCTGCGACTGCCGCAGCTCCGCCACCGCTGGTAGTGCAACTCCCCACCGTCGCCTGATGTTGGTCCCAGCAAATCGCCTCTTTGGTTGTAGCTTTTCGTCTCGTCGATTCCAGCAAAAAACACATGTAGCTTCTTCGTCTCGAGAACCCCTGGTGGCCGATCCCCAGCTTCTCTTGCCGCCGGTAGCCGGCTGAAGGTTTTCCCAGATACGGTTGAAGCTTCAACCGGCTACGAAAAAAGCTTCAACACGTATACGACGGAAGCTATGAAGGACTAAGAAAAGTTACAACCGGCGATGAAAAAAGCTTCAACTGGCGATGAAAAAAGTTTCAACCATAGATAACAGAAGCTATGGACTACAATGAAATGTTGCAACCGGCTGTAACAAAAGCTACATCCGGCAATGGAAAAAGCTTCAACGTTCATGGCTTAGTTGCGACCCGCGACGATGATGACAATGGTTTGCTGCAAATGTCTTTGTTTTTTGCTGGAACCGGCCGTCGGAAAATCTTCGACGGGGGCGAAGGTGAAGTCATGGCAACCAGCGAGATGCTACAACCGTCTGTCGAAAAGCTACAACCCGCCAAAGGAAAGCTGCAATGGGGGCATCGGATTTTTTGGTTGGAACCTGCGCGAGAGCGTCGGGGCGGCGGAACTAGAAACCGGCGTCTCAGGGCGGCTGCTGGGATCGTCGTCTCGGCATGTTTTTGTGGAACAGCGGCGTGACACGCTGGATCCAGGGGCACCGCGCTGTGCTGGAATCGGGGGATGCCCGTGCGGCAAGCAGCGGGCGAGCAACCGTGATGGGAGCGGCGTTGGGTTGTGTTTTGCAGGGGGCGGGGCAGTGCTGCTTCTAGGTCGGCCGGCGCGCGTCCATGGCGGGGATCTGCGCTCGCTCTTGGTCTCCCCCCATTCCCCACGCCGTGTCATGCGCATTGACGCGATTCTGTTTTTTTTTTCTACAAGCGTTGTATGAAATGAGAACGAAGTTGGGGCTCATCTAACGGCTCGGGAGCAACGTATCCGACGATACGCGCGCGACCGGCCGAACCATGCGCCGGTCCGCCGGCGCCTAGCGCTGGCCAAGAAAAACTTATGCCTCATTATGAGCGATACATAGCCCTAGCGATCTCAGGTCCACTAAACAACGTTTTTGACCCACATATATCATGGCTCTTCAGGTACGAACGGAGAAGAAGGGGCGTGGAAATCCGTATGGACAAGTCAGGTACCAGGAAAAATCAAAATGTTCTTATGGCGGCTTTCAAAACAACCACTCCCGACAGAAGATGTGAGATCTCAAAGACACATGTCATCGTCGAGCTCATGAGGTCTCTGCGGTTCGCCGGACTGTTGGCGGCACTCGCTACTGGATTGCACGACATCCAGGTGTTCATGGACCCTGGTCGATGAGGAACTAGGTCAATGTTTGGTTGCTACGACGAAATCTAATGCAAACAATAGCTCTTCTCTCTTCTTGAGACATTATCACATGAGCAGTTTGTAAAGATGGTGGTCACATTATGGGCCATATGGTCGTCTCGACGCAAGGCTATCCATGAAGTAATCTTCCAAACACCGTTAGCATTGCATGCGTTTGTATGCAGGTTCATTTCGGAGCTCCAAATTACTCAGGAGAAAAGAACCACGGGTGCAGCAGCAGGTGCCAACCTGCGAGTACAAGAGTCCAGCGTCCAAAGGCGCCCCCACAGGGACATGCTAAAATCCATGTCGATGCGGCTGTAAGACCAGGCAGGGGGGCTCGGCATCGGCTGCCTGTAGAGATAACGATGGAAACTACCTTGGCAGATCATCTTTGGTCATTGGAGGAGTTTGCGACCCTTTGACGCTGGAGACAATAGCTTGCCGAGAAGTCCTATCATCAGCACAAGATCTTCACTTGAAAAACATTGTTATAGCTTCTGACTCAAAGCAAGTGGTGGCAGATATTAAGCAAGGCAACCATGTAAGAATGGGAGCAATCATCATGGAGATCAAAACTAGAGTAGCTACTTTTAATTATATTTTTACTTTATAGGTCGTGCGGTCAATGTCGACGCACATAGTTTAGCTAGATTTTCTCTTTAGGTCGTCATGTTTGGTTTGGCCAACCACATGACCAAACTTCTGTCCCACTAGTTGTGGTTTTTGATTAATAAAGTTGGCTTTACCCCTAAAAAGAAATATATCATGGATCCGATACACAAGCATCTCTGCCTACTAATCAGACACCCCATCCTTGTAAATCGTGATCTGCGTCCTACCACAATCGATGTGGGATTTAACCAACTATTCGGGAACAACTTGCAGTGAACTCAACTTGGGGTGTCCTTAGTTTGGTCGGGGTGGACGCGCTCTCGCCACCACGACATAAGGGCAACTCCAACCGGAAGACCCATTTCGTCTGGATATGTCCGTTTGAGTCTGTGTGGACAAAAACCACAATTCGGTATAGAGACCCATTTTGACTACATGTCTGTTTTGTGTGCGTTTTCACCCATTTTCGTACAAATTTGGTTCAAATTTGGGTTGAAGCACATTCATTCATGTGCGCGCGCTGGCCCATATGGTAGCGAAATAAATCTCCTCTCTCCTCCCACCTACCCCACTTTTCTCTCCCCCCCTATCATCGCCGCCTCCACCGATGACGCAGCAGCAGCAGGCCGCCATGGTTGTGTGCTCGCATTCCTTCCTCAAGGCTCCATCGGAGGGCGGAGGCGGAGTTGTGACTGCCGCTGTCTTTTTCCCGTTCTTCTCCCAGGAAATTGTCATCCCCCCTCCCCCGGCAGTCGAGACCTTTGGTCCCCCACCCCTCACCGCCGATACGTTCCGCTCACCTCTAGTCCACCTCCATGGAGTCTTCTCCCTTTGTCAAAAGTGAAGGAATCGAAGAGAGTCGTGGTGGATTGCGATCTCCGCAGCTAGGGTGTGCTAGTGCCGATTCCCTCCTTTGACATAAGCATAATGCACATGGCCACTTCGGGTCTCCATCAATAATCCATCTCCGAGGTCCTCGCGATGGCATGTGTGGATGACTCCATGCCCATGGAGTTTGAGGAGGGCACATCAATTACATCGGCTGATCTACATCGTTCCAAGTACATCGAGTTTGACGACTTTGGGGTGATTCTCTGTGACGCCCCCATTTTGATCGNACGCTAATCATACACGCAAATGCATACGACCAAGATTAGGAACTCACGGAAAGATATCACAACACAACTCTAGACACAAATTAAAGTCGTACAAGCTTCATATTACAAGCCAGGGGCCTTGAGGGCTCGAATACATAAGCTCAAATCCAAACGAGTCGCGGAAGCAAATATTATCAGAGTATAGACATAAGTAATCAAGTTTGCCTTAAGAAGGCTAGCACAAATATAAGCAACGGATCGAACGAGGCAAGGCCTCCTGCCTGGGAACCTCCTATCCTACTGCTAGTCGGGGGCAGCCTCCACATAGTAGTAAGCTCCGTCGGTGTAGTAGTGGTCGTCAGTGGGATCATACGCCTCCTGGGCTCCGTCATCTGATCGCGGTAACGTATCAAGGGAAAAAAGGGGGAGCAAAGCAGCGGTGAGTACTCACCCAAAGTACTCGCAAGACTTATATCAGAACTATACTAGAATATGCATTAGTATCAAAGGAATGGGGTTGTATCTTTGGACTGACTGCAGAAATGCCAGAATAGAGGGGGAAGGCCTAGCCCTATCGAAGACTAGCATCTTCAGTGTCTTGCAGCATTAGAAGAGTGTAGATTAACATAATTAAAGTAGCAGGTTTTATTTAACCACGCCCAGAGATTCTTCCTCGACTTCATGTGAGAAAGCAATCCCGGAGCCAACACATTCATTTCAAAATCTCCAGTTCTAGTTGTAAGATCAGGATACAACTCTGAGCGTCCATTACCATTTACACGGCTATTCAAATAGATATACTTCCCTGCAGGGGTGCACAAACTTGCCCAACACGCTCGATTAACTCCGGCTGGACACACTTTCCAGGTCATGTCCGGCCTCGACTGATCGACATGCCGTAGTCCTACCTAGGCTCAACAGAGAGGCCACACGCCGGTCTACATTCTAATCGCAAAGGGATCATGGGCCAGTCTCCCTTTGCAATCCTGCGCGTTATGTGGACGGCCGGTGTCAGTCATGGCACCTCTTTATACAAAGACAGTGCTTACGCGGGCCACCCGGGCGCATGCCGCTCAACTGTGACATCTGAAGAGCTTTCGGGCGAATGTACGACGTAGAGTGTCCATACTGATTCCCGCGTGGTGGTTAGTGCGAAACAGGCCAGNNNNCTTCTCAGATCACATATCCAAACCCTTTAATGTTTTGTTAACTGCAGAGACGATCGGTGCTCCACGATATGTG
>CBMN010089010.1:186-10716 GCA_000582825.1 Hordeum pubiflorum | reverse complement strand
CTTTTTAGAGATTTCATTAGGGGCTACATACGGAGCAAAATGAGTGAATCTATATTCTAAAGTATGTCTATATACATCCGTATGTAGTTCCCTAGTGAAACATCTAAAAACACCTATATTTAGGAACGGAGAGAGTAGTATATGTGTGTTCGCTAAAAGAAAGGTATACAATGTGTTGATTCTGGGCATGCATGAATGTACGTAACGCCACAACATTCCAACTTCCTTCTTCTCCAAATTGCCCCACTAACTATGGTTTTGTGACCTTTACCAAGCACGCGTAAACTATTGTGTTTAATTTGGGTTTGCTTACACGCTAGGATTTATCGGAGCAGATCAAAGCTACTCCTCCTGCTTCACGATGCATGGTAATTTGACGACAGAACATACTAACACTAATATAAACAATATAACCCACAAACAAAAAACTAACATAAACGATATGTATGGTCTCTAACATCTAGAATTTTCTTGGGGTTTTGCAAGTTTACCGATCGATTGTCCCGAGCGGGAAGCCAGCTATTTTAGTTCGTTGCAGATTAGTAAAGAAAGAAACACGGTGAATTCTTCCAAATTGGCCGAGAATGAAATGGGAGCCATAATACAAGCAAATATCTCCTAAAAGGGATAGGTATTATTTCGGGTAAATATCATATACTCGACGCCAACCAAAACCCAGTAATTTGGCATTAAGGCCTTGCTCCCTGCCATCCAAGCGCCCTGCCATATATAGCGGTGTCATGGTCGACACAAAAAGTATGCTCCAAATTATGCTCGACACCGGCCACCACCAAGCCGCCGCCGCACAAGTGTTCGACGCGGGTGCCTCCGCTGCTGCTCCTCCTATGAGTGGGCCTTGCTTTGGCATTGCAGTGCCGAGCCAGTAGGGATACCCGTCGTATATGGGTCTCGTAACATCGCCGCCACCGCTGGGATCCCTCAGGCTCGACTATGCGCAGCAAATGGCCACCAACAAGCGAAAGCGTGACCAACAATCGTCAGTGCTTGGTGCAACCCAAGCACAACAACAATCGATCGTCGTCGACCACAACCTGTGCAACCATGTATGTCCATCTATCAAATCGTCACCATGCATGTACCTATCGATACTTTCAGTTTGAGGCTTATATGGATTTGTGTTAACGGTGAACGATGATGCAGGCGACAAGTATGTGGACTACTTTGAGGGAGCAGAGTCAGAGGCACATCAGTAGGATGATATCCACCATCGAGGCCAGGGCGGCAGAGCAGCTCGATGCCAAGGACCAGGAGATCCAGTGGGTCAGGAGCATGAATTGGGAACTCAAGGAGCGCATCAGGAGCCTCTACATGGAGGCTCAGGCATGGCGCAACATCGCATAGTCCAACGAGACCGTGGACAATGTCCTTCGTGCCGACCTACAACAGGTGCTCGCGCAGCAAGCGGTCCATGGCGGTGGCGGCGGCAACGGTGTGGACGATGCCGGATCATGCTCTTGGGGGGAGAAGCATGAGGCATTTTGCAGGGAGGAGGAGGACGAGACACCTGCAGTGGAGCCTCCAGTGACAGAAGTCAAAATGTGCAAGGGGTGTAGCAACATCACCCTTGTTGCGATGTTGCCGTGCCGACACCTCTGCATGTGTGCGCCGTGCGCAGAAGCGGCAGTGGTATGCCCGTCATGTAGATGTGTCAACACTGGCAGCATCATCGTCAACTTCTCGTGATGTGAGGAAGGAATTGTTTTGGAAGGTAGCAACTTGTGGGCCCACCCCACTGCATCAAGCTGCTACTGACAAAACACACATATGGCGCATCGCGTTGCACTATCGATGAACCGTCGATTGTTCGTGCGTCATTCTTTTTGTATTTTTAATGTCGGTATTTCCTTTCCTTCTAAGACTTTTTAGAGTCTGACTATTTTTAGTTTCGTTTTCTTTCGATGGGGATGCTAGCACGATGGTTGTACGATGTCAACATGAGAGGACGAGTTCCCCCTCTTTTATTCAGTTTAGATTTTTTTTCTTGAGATGTTGAAAAAATTGTTCAACATAAGAAGGAAAATTGTTTGTACTATTGCATTGACTACATATATTCGAAATTAAGGAACATATATGAGTTGAGGCCGAGAGTTTGCAACGAGTTAGGTCATTGCCGATTTGGAGCGGTGGGAGAGGGTGTGGATTGTGTATACGGTTATGTGCAAATATTGTATACGAGAAAAATGGCATGTATGCTGTGGCAAACTAGGAGAAATGAGGGTAAGAAGGACAAATGGTGTGCGGCGGCGCCTGGTGGCACATGCGAGGAGTCGGTGGGGTGGCTTCGGTTAGGTTTAAAGATCTAGATAGCAAGGGACCTGGTTGAGATACGACAGTTAAAAAGATTGATTGAGTTAGATAAAAAGTACATGGCTGGCCGAGGTGGGTTGCGTAAATTCTTACAGTTGACTACATAAAAGGATTATTTTTACTCCCAATTATCAGGGGATGAATAGGACATTTGCCTCCTGGAGGTGCATCTGACGGTGTGCATCTCATTGCGCATGTCATTATTTTTGCAGTTTTAGAGTCGACATTTTGTTTCCTTACAATACTTATAAAAGCAGACGTTTGTTATCGTCGATTTCTTCTCATTTTTTTGATTCATGATGGTGATGCTTGCATGATGGTTGAATGGTGTCAACATTAGAGGATGGCTCCCCCCTCTTTCATTTTTGATTGCCTTTTACTGAAGTAGTTGGATCAATTCTTCAACAAGAAGAAAAATAGTATGCACCATCGCATTGAATACAAGAGAAGTTAAACTTCATATGCAAGATATTTAGAGGGTATGCAACGATTTAGGAGATCGCGACAGCAGAGAGGTGGCAGATGGTGAAGATAGTACTTTGGATATTACCAGTAGAATCAAGCCCACATATGTCATAATTATCCTTCTACGACATCCAATAGCTTGTATGGATCACTACCAATGAGGAGATGGAATCAAGAGAGCCTTTCTGTAAATCTCTCTGAAGTCCGTTAATCCTTGCTTCCCAAACATACCGTTGATTCGGATCTTAGGTGTCACACCATACCGAATCCTATCAAACGGGCACATCAAGCACAACTTAGACAGAAACCATTGTACCATTGTAAAAAATAGCAGCAAGGACGAAATCATACTTGTCTAGAAAGCAGGAGCCATATATAGCATGTTTACCACAAGAAGTAGGTTGTTAAAATATCAAGAAGAACAAGCTTCCCAAGACTTTAAGGTAGGAAATGATATAATAAAAGCGAGAAGATTATATATTATATGTTCTTATGAGATTTAGATGAAGTGGAAAACTATTTGAATCGGAGAGAAAATAAGCTAAGAACCCTAGAAATAATTACATGGAAAATGAAAAAAGCATGGACTCATAAATGTACACCACCTACACCCTGATCTTCTTAATAATGCTAGGGTGTTAATTACACGACAAGCACAATAAAACACTAACTAAGCGCCGTGCGTGATAAATGATCACACATGGATAAACCATAAATGAATTATCATTAGAGATCACACAAATCAAAAGTAAATTATGATACTAGTTTTATATAGAAGTAATATGAGTTTAATAATTATGATCACTACAATTTCGAAGCATAAAAGCAATATCAATGAACTTAGCCCATTACTGGAACTAGGATTCAGATCTATATTCAATTGTTTAAGGGAAGAGCAAGATAGACGAAGACAAATTAAACATACATGTTAACCAACGACAGAGATACCAGATGATGTAATAGTAGCAACACAGTATGTGATGGAACAAAATTAACTATCTACCCTTAGTAAAGTAATAGATTATGTTACAAAACCAATTCCATATTAAGCCATGTACCCAATTATGACATATGTATATAGTAACATAGCAATTGAACCATAGTTTAGAATTAAAGAGTCTACAAAACGGTAGCAACCTTGAACAATAAATCTTGGATAGAACCCATAATGAAATGCTTAGATATCGGATACCTCTTAACATATCCATATTTTTATTGCTTTCATGTATTAATATCACTCTATATGCAAGTTCAAGGTTTTCTACCATTTTATCGGCTCTTTAATTCTAAACTATGGTTCAATTGCTATGTTATTATATACATATGCCAAGGGGAGAATATCAGGTACTCCAACCCCTTGGGGTGCTCCCGGTGCACCGACGCCGAAAAACATTTTTAAAATGTTTAAAAAATTCTGAAAAAAAGTTAGCACATTCACACAACATCGATCTATCTTGTCACAAAATTTCTAATCAAAATTCAAAACATTGTTTGAGATACAAAAATGACAATTTCGACAGTAAATAGTACATAACATAAGTTGGGCTTTAGATTTGGCCCATTATCACATTGATGTCAAATTTGTCATTTTTGTATCTCGAGAAATGTTTCGAATTTTGATTTGAAATTTTGTAAAAAGATACATAGATGCTGTGCGAATGCACTAACTTTTTTCCAGAATTTTTCGAACATTTTAAAAATGTTTTTGGGTATCGGTGCACCAGGAGCACCCAATGGGTGAGAGTACCTGATATTCACCCATATGCCAAGAGCGAGCTGCTGTTTTATAGTGCCTCTGCTTTCTGAAAAATCCGTTATTTCCCACTCATGGGAATAATATGTAAAAACACAAGAGAAGGTTTTACATAAACACTTGAGACCATAGGTCACAAGTGATGGGGAGCGGCTATGTGCTGCCCGCAGCAAGCCGTACCCATGCGTCGCCTTCAACTAGCCAGTACTGGGCTGGCCCAGAAACAACATGGTCTAGCTAATGTCATGCTCACGCCACACATGTTTTTTTCCTTTTGTTTACATACATTATGAAATCTTTTTTACTAAATGCAGTGTAAAAAATGCAAAATGTAGTGTACAAAAACTGTTAGCCCCACAGTTGGAAAATGCTTCTACAGTTCGAAAAAAGTATGAACATTTAAAAAATGTTTACACCTTTCACAAAATTGTAACCTTTTTTAAAAATGTTATAGAATGCCCTGTTCAACAATTCGTTCAATTAACCAGTTAAATGGCCAATTAACTCCTACTCGTACGGTCACTGAGTCGCCGATGAACTGAGAAATCAGCCAATTAATAAATTAATTGATCGATTACATTGCCTATTAGCTTCTTAATCCACTACCCACTAGCCAAGTGAGCAGCTACAAGTTAATGGTTTTTTCAACAATGATACAATGTTAAAAGAAGTTCATGTAATTCGAAAGAAAAATGTTTTGTACCATTCAATAAATGCATGTTACATTTAGAAAAATATCCACGCTTATCAAACAAAATGTTTGTGACATTTATAATAAAAATGTTTATCCAATGTAAAAATATGTTTGCATAGGTCAAAACAAATGTTCTTTACCATACAAAAAAAATGTTTCAATGTGTATTTGAAAAACTGTTTAACACCTATTAGAGAAAACTATTCAAAAAAGTATTTAAGAAAATGTGAAACCATATTTTCAAAAACATTAAACATATATAAATAAATGTTTTAGATGTACCCGAAAAATGTTCGATGTGTATGAAACAAAGTTAAACATATATTTTGCAGAAATGTTAATCAGGTATTTGATAAATATCAAATAAGTTGAACAAAAATGTTCCTGCTATATACGAAAATGTATATCACTTGTGAAAAATGTAGACATGTGTTAAAAAATAATAAATAGACAAAAAATGTAGAAAACAAATGAAAACTGAAGAAAGAAAGAAAATAAGAAAAATAAGAAAAAAAACGAAAAACAGGAAAAAACCCAGAGAAAAACCCCGGAGAAAAACCAAAGAGAACCCAGGAAACCATAGTACAAAATATGGAAAAATAGGGAAAGAAAAACAACAACAAGAAAACTCATGCTCGCTACCGTTTTGGCGGTCCAAATAATCTCCCACTGTAGGCGATTCATAATAAGATCTGTATTGGCGACACATAGCCCTGGCGCAAGTGATGGGGTAGGTTTTAGTAGGCTAGTACATGATGTCAGCACGAGCCGTAACCTTAGAAGTGCTCCTAATTGGCGTTTCACGTGCTAACTTGAAGCTCCAACACTCATACCATCTCAGTTAGGCCAGACCATACTCTCTTCTGCTCGATCGCTCAAGCTGTTCAATCAATTTCTGCATGCCTCGCTCGCTCGGCCGCTCGAGCTACTGGTTCAAGAAAACCAGTGGTATTTGTTTTAGGAGTAAAGATGACTCCCTGACATTATATAATTTTAAAAATTGTATTTTTAAAAAATATTCATGAATTTGAAAAACAAGTTAAAAAATTCAAAACAAGTTAGTGAATTTGGAAAAACTTCATAAATCTGGAAAATAGTGAGTGAATTTGAAGAAGTCTGTCAATTTAGCAAAAGTTCATGACTTTGAAAATAATAGTTAATTTCAAAAATGTTCATTCATTTTTTTAAAGGTCATAAATTTGAAAAAAATCATGGATTTGAGAAGTTCATGAATTTGAAAAAAAAATCATGGTCTAAGAAAGTTCATAGATTTGGAAAATAGTAGTGGACTTGAAAAATGTTCACAATTTTTGAGCAAGTTCATGCAAATTTACAAATGAATAATAAAAAAAAATTGAAGTAAAAAAACAAAAAGTAAAGAAAACAGATTAGATGCTTCTATAAGCTTCCTAAAACCGATGGGAAGTTTCTAGAAGCTTCACAAAACCGTTCAAAATTTGTTTTTAGGCAAGCAGGCCATCGGCTGCACAAACCACGAATGCGCGTTCAAAACGTATATGGGCCGGCCCGGTTAGTTTAGCGTTCAAAGGTGGGGGCCGCCATACGAGGACGATGGTGACGAGTGGTATAGATGTTCAATGGGAAACCGCAAACCTTAGTGCAGAATTACAGGTTCACAAATCTTGTTTAGTACTTCCCAATACATGTTTGGTAGTAATGTTATATGTCAGGGCCATTGTACACGACCATAGGCACGCTTAGTACTAGAACGATGACCATCAAGTTAGTCTCCGGGATTAGCGGACTAATAGCTGTTGTAGTAATTGTGAGTCACGAACCATGGAGCAAGTGACGCGTAAATGGAGAGCAGCCTTAGGTGCCTGCTCATTAGAGGCGGCATATGCGGTTGGACATCAGGCAGTTGCTCCTTAAGTCAGAGCCACGGGGCTGCTGCAACGGCGCGGGGGTAGGGTGTATGCATGCCCAGAATCAACACATCGTATACTTTTGTTTGAGGGAACACACATATACTTTTCATGTGCTGAAATATATGTGTGTTTTGGCTGGCTAGCTGTAGAAGGTTGAGGAAAATATTGGAAAAGAAGGGAGTAAGTTAAAGCGTAGAGATTCAAAATTAGGACGAAAGTAAATGTGCTCTATCGTCGGCCATTCATTCTTGGCATAGATTGCCCGATGGATCTCTATGTTTAATTGCCAAAAATATTTGTGAAGGGGGTATCCCTCGTACTTCTCCATCTTATTGCTTTGCTTCATCGTCTTTAAAGGCAGATACAGATGAAATTTTTACTCCTATGCCCGAGAGTGAACCCCCAGAATCACGTACATGTAGATCCATCACAAGCCGCCCACCACAGATGCAATGCATGAATGTACGTAACACGATAAAATTGCAACTTACTTATTCTCGGAATTGCCCTCCACTAACTACGGTCTTGTGACCTTTACCAAGCACGCACAATCTATTTTTTTTAATTTGGGTTTCCTTACACCTTAGGATTTATCCAAGAAGATCAAAGCTACTCCTCCTGCTTAACGATGCATGCTAATTTGACGACAGAACATACTAACACTAACATAAACGATATACCCTGCAAACAACAAAAAACTAACATAAACGACATGTATGGTCTCCAACATCTAGATTTTTCTTGGGTTTTTGCAAGTCTACCGATCGATTGTCCCGACCGGGAAGCCAGCTGTTTTCGTTTGTTGCAGATTAGTAAAGAAAGAAACACGTCAGATTCTTCCAAATTGAGCGAGACTGAAATGACAGCCATAATACAAGAAAATCACACCTAAAAGGGATAGCTATTATTCGGGGTAAATAGCATACACACGATGCCAACCAAAACCCAATAATTAGGCATTAATGCCTTCCTCCCTGCCATCCAAGCGTCCTCCTGCCAATTTGGATCTAGGGACTTGTCACCTTGGCTCCATATATAGCCATGTCATGGTCGACGCAAAAAGCCTGTACCAAATTATGCTCGACACCGGCCACCATCAACCCGCCGCTGCACAGGGGTTCGTCGCGGTTGCCTCTGCCGCTGCTATGCCTATGAGTGGGCCTTTCTATGGCGCCGCGGTGCCGAGACAGCAGGGATACCAGTCGTATATGGGCCTCGCAACATCGCCGCCACCGCCGGTAGCCCTCAGGCTCGACGATGCTAAGGAAAGAGCCACCAACAAGCGGAAGCACGACCAGCAGTCGTCGGTGCTTGGTGTAGCCCAGGCGCAACAACAGTCGATCACCGTCGACCACGACCTTCGCAACCAAGTAAGTCCATCGATCAAATTGCCATCATGCATGTACTTATCCATACTTTGAGTTTGAGGTTTATCAGGATTTTTGTTAACGGTGATCGATGACGCAGGCGGCGAAGATGTCGATTACTTTGAGGGAGCAGAGGCATAGGAAGATCAATAGGATGATACCCACCATCGAGGCCAGGGCGGCGAAGCAGCTCGAGGCCAAGGATCAGGAGATCCAGTGGATCAAGAGCATGAATTGGGCACTCGAGGAGCGCATCAGGAACCTCTACATGGAGGCTTGCGCATGGCGCAACATCGCGCAGTCCAATGAGACCGTGGCCAATGTTCTCCGCACCGACCTACAACAGGTGCTCAAGCAGCAAGCGGTCCATGGAGGTGGCAGCAATGACGGTGTGGATGACGCCAGATTGTGCTCTTGGGGGGAGAAGCATGTGGGGTTTTGCTGGGAGGAGGAGGAGGAGAGAGCGGTAGTGGAGCCTCAAGTGGCAGAAGTCAAAATGTGCAAGGGGTGTAGCCAGAGCGCTCCCGTTGTGTTGTTATTATCGTGCCGACACCTCTGCATGTGTGCACCGTGCGCAGAAGCGGCAGGGGTCTGCCCGTCGTGCAAATGTGTCAAGACTGGCAGCATCAATGTCAACTTCTCGTGATGCGAGGAAGGAATTATTTTGGAAGGTAGCAACTGGTGGGCCCACCCCACCGTATCAACCTGTTACTAACAAAACGCACACATGGTGCATCGTGTTGCACTATTAATGAACCGTTGATTGTTCGTTCGTCATTATTCTTGTAGTTTTAGTGTCGAGATTTCCTTTCCTTCTATGACTTTTTAGAGTCAACTATTTTTTGTTTTGTTTTCCTTCGATGGGGATGCTAGCATGGTCGAATGATGTCAATATGAGAGGACAAGTTCCCCCTCTTTTATTCAGTTTTGATTTTTTCCTGAGATGTGCGAAAAAAATGTTCAACACAGGAAGACATTTTTTATACTATTGCATTGAATACATATATTTGAAATTAAGTAACATATATGGGTTGAGGCTGAGGGTTTGCAGCAAGTTAGGTTATCGCTGCGTTGGAGCGTTGGGAGATGGTGTGGATAGTGTACACGGTTATGTGCAAACATTGTAGATGAGAAAAATGACATGTATGTTGTGGCAAACTGGTAGAAACGAGGGCAAGAAAGACATAGGGTGTGCGGTGGCTCTTGGCAGCACATGTGAGGAATCAGTGGGGTGTCTAGGGTTAGGTCTAATAATCAAGATAGCGTGGCACTTGTTTCAGATCCGACAGTCAAAAATGTTGATTGAGTTAGATAAAAAAAATACATAGCTGACAAAGGTAGGTTGCATAAATTCTATTAGTCGACTACATAAAAGGATTATTTTTTATTAACACTCATTAGGGGATGAAGAGGACATTCGCCTCCTGAAGGTGCATCAGACGGTGTGCATCTCATTGCACATGTCATTATTTTTGCAGTTTTAGAGTCGACATATTGTTTCCTTACAATACTTATAAAAACAGACGTTTGTTATCATTGATTTCTTATCATTTTTTAAATTTATGATGGTGGTCTACCGTGATGGTTGAATGGTGTCAATGTGATAGGATGGCTTCCCCCTCTTTCATTTTTTTGCCTTTTACTCAAGTAGTTGGATCAATTCTTCAACAAGAAGAAAAATAGTATGCACCATCGCATTGAATACAATAGAAGTTAAACATCATATGCAAGATGTTTAGAGGGTATGCAACGATTTAGGTCATCTCGACAATGGAGAAGTGGGAAATGGTGAAGATAGTACCTTGGATATTACTAGTAGAATCAAGCCCACACATGTCATAATTATCCATCTACGACATCCAATAGCTTGTATGGATCACTACCAATGAGGAGATGGAATCAAGAGAGCCTTGCTGTAAATCTATCTGAAGTCCGTTAATCCATGCTACCCAAACATACCGTTGATAAGGATCTTAGGTGTCACGCACTAGTAGAAACCAGGGCTTTGAAACGGGCCAGAATATTGCATTAGTC
>CBMN010089002.1:0-11781 GCA_000582825.1 Hordeum pubiflorum | reverse complement strand
TGAGTGTATGCGCGTGTATGTGAACGCTTGCGTCTGTACTGTGTTAAAAAGAAAAGGACTTGTATTTAAAAACGGAGGAAGTACAACATTTGACTTCGTTCGGATTTAACCATATGTCTCATAACCTCAGGTGGGAAACCAGATTCTTTTTCCAAAGACTGAGATAATGGTAGGACCATGATTCATGGAAAGGGAGCCTAATTCTCGGTTTGAGTATATTTTTATTCTCGTTGCAACGCACGGACATGTTTGCTAGTATCTAATAATAGTATATAGATAGATCAAAAAGTCACTTTGGTGGACGGATGCATTGGAGCCCTGTATTTTGAATAGTGTGAAAATGGTATTTCGAAGTTTCAGAAAATTCCAAGAATAATTCTACATGTTCATATGGATGTAGGTTACACATGTGCAAATTCTGACGATGAAATAATTAACCATGCGAGTTACACAAAAATGACAAAATCATGATTTTGGAAAGATGAATAATGCATGTACTAGTCACTATTTAGAAATCTCAATCTTGACATTTTTGTATAGGTCACATGTTTACTTCTTTCATCACCAAACTTTACACATGTGTAACCTATTTTCGGGATTTTTTGAAAGTTTACATGTGATGTTTGAACTATTTAAAATAAAGTCCTCCAATGCACCCATGTTCTGAAAATCCACTCTCATAGATAGTATAGATTTCGGTTGGGAAGGCTAACGTGGCGTGGAGGGGTCGATTGTGCTGAGAAGGAAAATTATGATTCCATTCTAATTTTGCAAGTTATTGTTTGGTTGAGAGGGATCGGTCGAGATACTAGAGGGATCGGTTGAAAAGGAAGTCTGGCTCGTGATGATGGATTTTTTTTTAAAGCCTACGTTGGGGGGCGGAAAAGTCGATATGAAAACCGGAATGGAAGGCGGGATTCGATTGGCAAAACAATCGGGTGTGACGAGGAGCCCCTCGCACAATAATAATCCAACCCCCTCCGGGCCGCTGCCACAGCGCCACCCCCAGCTCCCACTACGCCGCTCCCTCCACCGGCTGGTCGTCGCGCCGTACCCCGTGCCGGACAATGTCGTCGCCGCTCCATCGAGGGACCACGCCCCGATTTGTCGGCCAGCAATATTGGATGATTAGCGGCGGCTACCAACACGATGGCGCAGTCAGGGCAGCTCTCGGGCAACAGTGGATCGGGCCCAGGTAGGGAGAATTGCCCAGCGCCCAACCTTAACTGCTGCTCACACGCCGGCCCTTCTGCACCGCCCGCCCGTCTCAGCCCCTCCCCTCACTGCTCGGTTAGAAACTTCTAATTTACTTTTATGTGCTTTCTCAGATTGATGCTGCATGCTCGGGCAGTAATAGTCTAAACTACATCGTGTAACAAGCTCCACCTGCGTATACAGGTAAGTGGTTCCGGTATCTTTCCTTACTACTTCTGGTTTATTTGTTATATTTGTTGTCATTTTGATTGCTGCTATCTACTGTGTGTGCTCATTGTTTGGCGCATGGAGTCATCGAAGAGATATTTGCTCTATGTATGCCAATAAATTTCAAAGCAGATGATAAAATGTGATTTGCTCCTCAATTTGTACTCTGAGATCTAATTTATGACTAGAATATTACTTCATGGCAATTTTAAACTTACATGTACATCGTAAGCCAATCAAAAAGTTACATGTACCATAGTAAGGCAATCAAAATCTGCACCATATGTAATCCGATGCTTTCTTAGTACCCCATGATTAATGAATAGGCAGTTTCCAACAGTATTAGCTTTTTTCGGTTCCTGGTGTGAATCAACAAATTTGGATAAAAATATTTATTTATTTAGAAACATATTCAAGTGTGCATATTAGCAATACAATATATTCTTATAAGTTCAGATCCCTCCCGAGATATATGGGCTTAGTAATATATATGCCACCACTCCTTTGACGTCTAATATTTAAAATCTCCAATTAAATCATACTACTTTCCATTATAGATTTGTATCCGTTTATAGTTAGGTAGCAGTGTGTTCCTAGTTAGAATATGTATGTCCATGTATCAATGCACGAGCACTTACCTAATAAAACTAGAGTATTTATTAATGCCAAACACATCAAAGTATTTTAACTGTAATTTCTAACAAATACTGTTGTATTCTTTAGAAACTTCAAAAATACGGTGATGCCAAACACACTTTAAATATGTACGTGTGAATGCAACGATAAACTAAATCATAAAATTTCTTGCCTGTACATTCTATGAAAATACTTATTGTAGAAATTACAAGCCCTTTTTGGTCATTAGAGGTGAGATCTACTACAGTTGGTCATTGATTTGGGATGGGCCAGCGGCTGCAGTTGAGAGGGAGAGAGAAGTAATTCAAGGAAGAAAAAAGCATCCTGATTATCCTCATTCTCCTTTGTTTATCATTAATGTAAGATTGGTCTCATCACTAGGCCTCAAGCCCTCAACAACGAGTAGCTATCGGTTAAAAATGGCTTTTATCTTTGAAATCGGTTTTCTAATTAACTCACTTATTGTCTTTACTACATGCATTTACTGGTTATCATCGTAAACTACTAAATGCATGTTAAAAATTTCCCCCTCGAGAGCCCCACCCTAAAGGAATGCCCTAGTTAGCTAGATTTCTCCTTGTCAGAATGATCCACAACATCATCTAGGATAATGGACGATTACATTCCTCTTGCTTCAATCTTGTAGTTTGTAAGCTTGGTTGTGCAGAAGTAGAGAGGACTGCAAGCACTGAATTTCTTGGAAGTAAGCACCTTTTTATTTGCAATTTCATGCTCAAGCACGGGCCCTAAGACAGTCTTGGATACAGCAAGAAAATAACACCACGACATTGGTTGATCGTACTGTGGTCTGGCCTTTTTTGAAATACGACATGTTCAACTCTAGAATTATAAGTGATTCTCATTCTTAAAAATTAGTATATTTATTATGTTAGTCATTAACATGTGTCTACCTATTGATGTATCTATTGCCATAACCTCGTGTGGATTCCTTCTATGTGCTACTTGTCATGAACATTGACAGAAGGAGGACTATATGGGCTGATCCGTTCATCAACCCATACCAAACCGAACACGACTTTCATGACAAAGAAATGAATAAGGAAGCCATATTGCTGAAGCAACAAATTCAGCAATGTGTTGCAAATGAGGAAGCCTAATTGGAGTGCTTAACTCTTGGATTGGCCAGAAGACAACATTTCAATTACAGCCACACGGTAATGTTTTAAATTGTTAATGTATATATATTAACATATGGAGTTTTTTTGTCATGATATAGATACTGGATTCAAAGTCTTACAGAAAATGAATCATCACGACGTTACTCTTAGGCATGACATGTTCAAGATTGACGTAAGTATATCTATAATGAGTTTTGATGTGACATATATTTGCTAAATATATGTACTGGCATAGCAAAACTCATTATAAATGTGCTTACGTCAGTCCTGAACATGTCATGCCCGAGAGTATCATCCTGGTGGGCCATCTTGTGTAGGACTTTGAATCCAGAGTCTATGTTGTGACAAAAAAAACTCCATATATTGAAAGTGATACCGATGTGCATCTAATATACATGATCAATTTAGAAAATTACTTTGCGGCTATAACTAAAAAGTCATCTTCTGGTCAATACACGAATTGGGCACTCTAACGAGGGTTTCTCATTTGCAACACATTGTTGAATTCTTGCTTCAGTGATATGGCTTCCTTCTTTATTTCTTTGTCATGAAAGTTCTGTTCGATTTGGGATGGGTCGATGGACGGATCAATCAAGATGGTCTCCTCCTGTCCATATTCACTACAAGTAGATACTGTAATGGGTAGATCCAATGACTAACATAGTGAACAAACTAATTTTTAAGAATGAGAAACACTTCCAATTGTAGAGTTGAACCCATTGTATTTCGGGAAAGGCCAAACCATGACACTGTCTGCGCCGTGATGTGGCTATTCTTGTTGCGTCCAAGACTGCCTCAGAGCCCGTGCTTGAGAATGGAATTGCAAATCAAATAAGTGTTTGCTTACAATAAAGTTAGTGCCCACGTCCTCTCTACTTCGGCACAAACAAGCTTACGAACTGTAAGATTGAGGAAACATGGTTGGACTCATCCATCATCCTGGATGGTGTTTTGGATCATCCAGATGCTAATGTCGACCACGAATGGTTGAGAGCTTCTTATCCCATATAGTGTTCCAAAAAAAGGCAGAACAAGGTTTAGCAAAAGAATCATAACTTCAAATAAACTGAAATTCTAACGGAAGTAGTGTCTCATTTTCTAAATAATCTGCAAGATCGGTAAAGTTATTAGTTCCCTACAAAATCCGGTAAATCCTTTCTAGAATCTAATAGTTGATTTTTTTGCTAATAATCTGGCAGGTGTGTAGAAAGAACGTAAATTGTTATAAAACAATGTGCTAAGTCTTTCTCTAAATAATCTTATAAAATTGAAATTATCCTAAATAATCTGCTTACTCTTTTCTAAAGAAAAAATAATTTTGTGGTCTAGATCATCCCAATGGTGAGCACCTCAACACGTTTAGCACCCAACAAACTGCTCCACCAAATTAATTTAGAGACTATACCCCTATTATAATTAGAACCAGTGCATGCGAGACCAGTGGCGGACATCAAGGAAGATGATACCAATACACTCGTTTTTTCTTGCTTTCGTTAAAATAAATGGTCATGGTTTTGATAATACCGCGGTACTAATATTACAGTTTTAATTGATAGCCAAACAACTAATAGTAAATAAAACTATGACAATTATTATAACTGAAATATTTGCAAAATACATAGAAAAATCGAGCTATCAAACAAGACCAAGTATTTATTGCCCAAGCACTGAGAAATTGGGATTTTGAATTAGTATATTTTTGATAAAACTATGTTGCCAAACTAAGCCTCATAGTTTCTAAAAAGGCACTATTTCTAAAACAATATGATTATTACATTGTAAAAAATTGTAGTTGTCCCAAACAACCTAGAACCCTCTTCTAAATAACATGTTAGCTATGTAGAAAAAAGTGGCAACCAGAGGCAAGACACACAACAATCTTTCTGGCTATACCATACACGTTGAGACGTGCAAAGCATAGTGGTAGTGGCCTATAGTGAACAAGTGCAAAACTGGATGGCGGTATACTAAAATAAAATACATTAAGGGCCGTCAGAACTTACTCTAATGCCTCTTCGCCTAAGGCAAGCATGATAAACTTGAACATGTACTTGATTGCATCTACGACGCCATGAAAGTTGCGCACTGCCTCCATTTGTGTAGGCACAACCTCGATTAATGCAGGAAAAACCTTCATGGGTGATTGATAATTGGTGAGGGAAGGGACGCGGGCGAGGGAAAATAGGAGTAACATATGACTTTAAATGTTGGAGGGTCCAAGGGTACTGATTGACAGTGGATTTTTTCGGTATTTTTGCCTTTCACTAGGTACGTGACATGCGTTGTCACGGGGTCAAATATTTTTTATCTCCACAATTTGGTAGTCTGGTCCATGCATGGTAGGTAGATTAATGTGATTGAGCGACATACTGGAAGGAGCGGTGAAATATGGCTTGGAATCGAACAACATAATTCCATGTCATTAGAAAGGTAATTTAATTAAGGTGGAAATGGTGTAGTGCTGCAAAAGGTAAGTAAACTAATATGGTTGAGCGGCGTACTTGGAAGGTGCGATCAAATATGTTGTAGTGGAAAAAACGCTTTTATGAAAAACCCTGTCTGGAGAACATGATGAGAGGGGGAAAACCGGTTGGTGAAGAGTCCTGCCTAACACGAAAAGGAACACTACTTATTTTCTAAGTAGTAGAGAAAAAAAATTCACGCATAAAATACTTCCATCTATGCATGATTCTAGTTCAATTACCATTTTCTAATTTTCATTTAGGCAATCAGGCACACCTTATTTATTTCCTTTTACTCCGCCCTGCCATTGGCCTAACTTCCACATTTCCTTCCAAATCATAACTTTTCTTGCCTTGGCAGCTTAACATATCAGAAATAAGACTTTCCTAACATACCCAAAACAACCAAACCCTTTCTCTCAATCTTTTCCCCCTAAGGTACAATCCTTCCAAAGGCAGATGAAGAAAAATGACAAATCATCTTCCTAACGTACCCAAATCAACCATGCCCTCCCTGTCCACTTTTCCCCATTACGTACAAGACTTATTCTGACAACAAACAACATAAATGGCTATTCTCTGTTGAAACCTAGACGCTTGTACTTTTTCCCCTTACGTACAAGACTTAACAACAAACAACATAAATGGATATTTTCTGTTCAAACCTTGACTCTTGTGTCGTGCGGCGAGCCGTGGCTGAACATGGTAAATATGTACCGATTGTATGCGATCATATTTTTCCGTGTCAGCTAGGAGAATTATTTCATGCATTATAGGATAAAGTAAACCAAAAAATGGATATACTTGGGAAGGAAATATTGAATGTCTTGTACACCATTTGGATACATATTTTGTTCAAGACAAAATGTTCACTTGTTTTAGTTTGACACTTCTTGTTCTATCTGTTGTTCCTAGCTTCGACAATAGCATCGACATAGGTGCATGTTTCGTAAAGTGTGACAAGGCTGACCTCATGAATCTTCACAAATAAAAATTAGTGCCAGTCATGACAATATATTATACTACAGAAAAGAATAGAAATATAGCAAATTCAAAACAACACATAATCTGTACCTCGTAGATGATGATGATCCTCATTAATATTAGGAGAGAATACGAAAATGCTCTCCCTCGTAGTTTGCAAGCATTCCAACTTTGGATGTAACTAGATGTAAGTAATGACAGGTTTTTCAAACTCATTTTCAAAGTGTTGCCAATGGTGTATGTTGCGGCCAATGTGCTCATCACATACATGTAGAAAAACAAACTGTCATCTATAAACAAAAGCAAACATTAGTTTACGGTTGCAATTAAAAATGAATGTAGCGTCTGAAAATATCAAATTGTAAACGACGCTCATCGTAAGTTCATCGAGGAAAGGGATGTTGCAACCGTCTATTGGATCCCTCTCATATTGTATCTTACCAACGTAGGCAAGAACAACAACCACATCTGCAAAATGTAATTAGATTGAGACTTATAGTTGTAAAGAACATACATTTTTGCAAGTGCAAAGTTAACGATGATGCACCAGTGATGTTATTTGTCCCGTAGCGAGAATATGACATCGAACTGTGGGAAGCATGGTGGATAGAGTGTCGATTCTATCCTACATGCCGATATCTTAACCTTTGTCCTAGCATGAAGTTTCACGACAAACTCCATGACAAGATTCCAGATATGCCCATCTGGTATTTTTGTGGGGCAGAATCCGATGCGAATGAAGTCATAAGTCATGCCTGTTTGTAGCAAAAGATAAAACAAAATGCTTGATTGTGGTATGCAATCACTTCCATTTTTGTTTCCTATTTGTTTTACACAGCAACATCATAGTTAGGGAAGAAATACAGTTTTTCAAATGTATATTATCATATGTGCTATCAAGTAGTGAGGAGTAGCAACCTTACATCCTGATCTAGCAGAATACATTGAAGGTAATAGTTCCCCATGCTATTCTCCTTGATTTGGCCCTTCTGTTGGACTTTAGCACGAACAATCTAGCAGCTTGGATTGATATGGTCCATCTGAACATGATCAAATTTAAGTTCCCGTGCATGGAATGAATGAATGAGGGGGGAAAACAGAACACTGATGGCAAACTGCTGTAGAATGTTATATTTGTTTTACTGTTGATCGGACGGATGATCGGATGAGGGTCGACCGAAGAACGACAGTAGCCAATGTTGATTCCATCACCCTCTTGGAAGTCGTCAAATTGTATGAGATTATCATGATAGAGAAGCAAAGGGGATAAACCATGGTACAAAGATGGAGATTGGCACAATGGTGTGCCGAATTGTACAAGCATAGTGCTAGGTGGGAAATACAATCAAAATTTCAAATATTGCTGGCAGTTTGGGTTGACGTGGTGAAAAAAATGAGTGCTCAAATATATCATTATGTAACAAAATATGATAGATGTAAATAGCTAGCGTTGAGTCATGGGAGGAGATTACGCACCAAAAACTTCTCTAGCAGATGCATGCATGATTATGTACCAAAAAAGGATAGAATTTCCTAGTTGTCGGTGTATGCATGATTACATGCCAAAAAGATGAACTTCTCTAACAGTTGGTGCATGCATGATTACATACCAAAAACAAAGATATGTCATGATTCGTATCATCACTTGCCTAACGTGAAAAAGTGGGTTTTCCTAGCTGTCTATGCAATTCCTCTATTTTTAAGGATTGTACGGGTGGCTGTGAAAACCCTCCTTTTCATGTCAGGCAAGTGATGATATGAATCATGATATTGTTTTGTTTTTCGTATGTAATCATGCATCCATCGACAACTAGGGATGTCCATCTACTGTTGGTATGTAATCGTGCATGCATCGAAGGTAGGGAACTCCATCTTTTTTGGGTATGTAATCATGCATGCATCCACGAGTAGGGAAGATTTTGGTATGTAATCTCCCCTCCCCTGAAGCACCGATAGGGATGTCCATCTATCTTGTTTTGTTATGTAATTATTGAGCAGTCATTTTCCACCGTGTTAATACTGTTCTCAAAAACCAATATTTAAAATTTCGGTTGTCTATCCCGCCTAGCACTATGCTTAGTTAATGTGCCACACCGTTGTGTCGGTCTCCATTTTTATACCTCGGTTCAACCACTCTCCTTTTTGATCATGGTAATCTCATACAATTTGATGACCTAAAAGAGGGTGATGGCACCACCACCGTCTCCTCTAGATCCCGGCATCCCTGCTCCAATCACCCCTCCAATCAACAATAATAAGTATAATACTCTACGGTGCTTTGCCATCAATGCTAAATTTTCCCCTCATTCATTCATCACATGCACATGATCATGAAATTTGATCGCGTTCAGATGGACAATATCTACCAAAGTTGCTAGACTGTTAATGCTAGAGTCCAACGGAAGGGCCAGATCAAGGAGAATTGTATGGGGAACTATTACTTTCAATGTATTTTGGTAGATCAGGATGTAAGGTTATTACTCATCACTACTTGATAGCACATATGATAATATAAATTTGAAAAACAATATTTGTTCCCTAATTATGATGATGCTATGTAAAAAAATTGGGAACAAAAATGGAAGCAATTGCATTCCACAATCAATCAGTTTTGTTCAACTCCATGCTTCAGGTAGGCATGACTTATGACTTCATTCGCCCCGGAGTCTATCCCACAGAAATACCAGGTGGGCATTTATGGAATCTTGCCATGGAGTTTTTTGTGACACTACATGTTCGGACGAAGGTTAGCATGTCGGCATGTAGGATACAATCAACACTCTGGCCACCGCGCTTCCCACAGTTTGATATCATATTTTCACTACGGGACAATACCATCATCGATGCGTCATCTTTAACTTTGCCCTTGCAAATTTTATACTCTATACAACTCTAAGTCTCATTCTGATTACCTTTTGCACATGTGGCTAATGTTTTTGCCTACATTGGTAAGATATAGTATGAGAGGGATCCAATATATGGTCGCAACATCCCTTTCCTTGAAATTGGACTCACGAACTTTCCGTGAGCATCTTCTAAAATTTAAGTTTTTCATACGCTACATTCATTTTTAATCGCAACCATAAACTAATGTTTGCTTTTGTTTATAGAAGATGATTAGTTTTTAAACATGTACGTGATAAGCACGTTGATCGTAACATATACCATTGGCAACGCTCTAAAAATGAGTTAGAAAAACTTGTTGTTACTTACGTCCAGTTAAATCGGACATTGGGATGGTTGCAAACTATGAGGGAGAGCATATTCATATTCTCTCCTAATATTAACAAGGATCGTCACCGCCTACAAGGTATGGGTTATGTATTATTTTGAAGTTTTTATCTTTCTGTTCTTTTTGTAATATAATTTACTGTCATGGCTGACATAATTTTTTATTTGTATATATTCATGAAGCCAGTCTTCTCACACTTGACGAAACACGCGTCTATGTCAATTTTATTGTCGAGTCTAGGAACAATGGACATAACTAGAGGTAGAAAACTTGAAACAAGTGCACATTTCGTCTTGAATAGAATATGTATCGAAATGGTCTACACGACATTTCATATTTCCCTGCCAAGTATATTCCTTTTGGTTCGATGTATCCTATACTGCATGAACATTTATATCCTAGTTGGGACAGAAAGATATGATCGCATACAATCGATAGATATGATCCGGCACCTATTCTTAGTTGGAAATGGACTCATGTGGGTGGAGCAACCATGTTCAACAAGGGATCTCCGCACCACCCGATAGTCATGATTTGAACAAAGAATATTCGTTTATGTTGTTTTGTGTCACAAATTTTTGATTTGTCAATCTGCTGGGGAAAACTTCTGTACGTTAGGAAAAAAGAGTCTTAGTTGATTTGGGTTGGTTAGGAAGGTGATTTGTGATTTGTCAATTTGCCAATGCTAGGATTGTCTGATAGGTGGAAATGATTGAGAGGAACGGTTTGGTTGTCTCGGGTATGTTAAGAAAGTCTTATTTTTGATTTGTTAACCTACCAAGGCAAGGAAAGTTGTGATTTGGAGGAAAATAGAGGACATCGAGGGATCGGATCTGGTAGAGGGTTCGGTTGATTTGGTCATGTTAGTAAAAGAACAAACAACTTGGAAGAAACCAGATGGGAGGTTGGGTAGCATTGAAAAAATCATTGGAGGGGTGAAGACGTTGTACGTTCGATGGACTTTATGAAGCAAAATGAAACGAGGAGGTTATCGGCGGAAGGGGGTGAGGAGATGCGTGGAGGAGCAAAAGGAAAGAAATAAGGTGTAGCTGATTACCTTCGTGCTAAAATCCGGAAATGCTAGGTTTTGAACTGTAATCATGCATAGATGGACGTATTGTACACATGTTTGTTTGGAAGGCAAGAATACTTGGAAAATCGACCGCAATCAACACCCTCGGACCCTTCATCATATAAACTCATATCTTATTTCACCACCCATTATTCACTGCCGGTCGCGCACAACTCTTCCCTCACCAGCTATCGATCACCCATGGAGGTTGTGACCGCACCAATCGAGGTTCTTCCCACGCCAATGGTGGTAGGGCTCAACTTTTATGGCGTTGTAGATGCAGTCGAATACATCTTCAAGTTTATCACGCTTGCCTTAGGTGAAAAGGCATTATAGTAAGTTCTGACGGTCCCACAATGTATTTTATTTTAGTATACAGCTATACAGTTTTTGCACTTGTGTGCTCCAGTCCACTACCACAATACTTTGCACGTCTCTACACGTATAAGTGTAGTCAGCAAGATTGTTGTGTGTCTTGTCTCTGATTACCATTTTTTCTACATAGCTAACGTATTATTTAGAAAAGGTACCATATTTATTGGGACAACTACAATTTTTTATATTATAATTATATTATTTTAAAAAGAGTTGGTGCCTTTTTTCAAAACAATAAGGCTTAGTTTGGCAGAATAGTTTCATAAAACCCATATTAATCCAAAACCTCAGTTTCTCAATGCTTGGGCAACGAATACTTTGGCCCTGTAGATAGCTCGGTTTTCTCCATGTATTGTGCGAATACAACAGTTTTTATAATTACCATTGTTTTATTCACTACGAGCTCTTTGCCTAGCACTAAAAGTTGTATTTTTTTTTCGAGATTGACAGGGGCGGGGG
>CBMN010089001.1:0-23620 GCA_000582825.1 Hordeum pubiflorum | reverse complement strand
TCAAGTAGTCTAATCACCCACCTCTAGACATACTTCAGATCCTACAAATGGAGGCATGGTCGACCCCCTCATGGAGGACCAACTCGGCTTGGGAAGCCCTTTCCCGTCAGATCACGAGTTCCCGGAAGATTATGGCCTAGACGAAGAGGATGATGAAGTGGACATTGAGTGAGAGCCATTGTTCGAGGAAGAGCTCCCCGCCCAAGCCAAGGCAAAGAAGAAGCGGAAGAGCAAGCAGACCAAAGCATACACACAGGATGAGGACAAACTCCTTTGTGAATGTTGGAGAGACATTGGCCAAGACCCCAAGATAGGCTCCGAGTAAAGCTTCGTCATTTTGGCAAAGAGTGCATCGCGAGTTCCACAAGCGCAAGAAGTTTAAACCATACCAAATGGAGAGCAAGTGTGGGTGTGTCTCGCTCGGAAAGCGTTGGAGGGTGATACAACAAGAGTGCAACAAGTTTTGTTCCACTCTTGAGAGCATCGAGGCCCGTCCCGTGAGCGGCATCGGCATGAAAGACATGGTATGCCGACATGCTTGCTTATTTTGATTGTCCCGTAGCTTGCCCGTCCATAATGTTTCTTCTTCATTTGTAGGTCTTCCAAGCTTTGGAAGCATTCAAGGTCCATTATGAGGGCAAGTCTTTCAACCTCACTCATTGTTGGATGATCATCAATGGAGAAGAGAAGTTCAAAGCGCAATACGCTGCCATCAAGGCGCGTGGGGGGGGGAGGGGGAAGCAACCGTTGAAGAGCATGGTGAGGGGGAGAAGCCGTGGCCGTGGGGGAGGACCAACTCCAAGAAGGACAAGCGCGAGGCGGCATCCCTTGCCTTGTAAGCTACTTTGCAAGGCATGATCGCCAACAAGGATTCAAGAGAGGAGAAGCGCCGGCAAGACAAGGAGGAGCAAATTAGGGCCTTCATGGACATACAAAATAAGAAGCTCGCGTTGGAGGCGGAGAAGCAAGCGAAGATGCTAGAGATCGAGGCCACCAAAGCAGCCACCAGAGCAAGAGAAGTCCGGCTCGCTTGCATGACGAAGGGGGTCAAGATCATGAAGGTGGACTTGAGCACGGTCTCTCTGAGGAAGCGGTCTTGGTTCGAGAAGATGCAGGTCGACACGCTCAACCTCGATGACGAGTGATCCATGGCACGGTGTGCGGGCATGAGCACGTCCGAGATGGCGTGGTCAAACTGCAGTCTCGTTTTGTGTGCTGGCATGTGTGCCGGCCGTCGGCAAGTGCGCCCAACATAAAAACTACATATTTCTTTCTGTAGGCTGGCATATCGTCGACGTGAACTCTTGGTGCTAGCATGGTAACTGACATGATATGTGGCCGCGAACCTTTTTTCTTTACCTACTAATAAAGAAAGGAGTATTTCTGCCCGTCCGTCATCAAAATTGCCCCTAAAATTGCAAAATATTACCCACCAATGCCACTTATAAATCATAAAAAACGTTTTATACAGAGAAATCTCGAACTGGGCCGGCCTATGTAGAAACCTTTTATACTACGCTCTGCGCCCTAGGAGAAGGCACATGTCGCCAGTTTGGGCCGGCCCATGTATATGCGACATGTTTATTATTTTTTCTTTCTATTCCGTCATTGTTTTTTTATTTTAAATAATTTGGGAATTTAAAATAGTTTAGAAAATTAAAAAATAAGAATTCTGAAATAAAATATTTAATAATTCATAAATCTTTGTGGTTTCAGAAAATGTTTGTTGTGTTTAAAAAATGTTCGCAAGTTCTAAAAAAATGTTCCGGAAATTAAAAAACGATCATGAGTTTTTAAAAAAGTTTATGTATTAAAAAATGTTAAATAAATTGATTTTTTCTGCCAATTCACAAAATATTCATGAATTTAAAAATATCCTAAAATTTCGAAAACTGTTAATACATTAAAAAATATAGTTTATTGATTCATAAAATATATGCAGATTCAAACAATATCATGCAGTTCAAAAAATGTTCATCAATTTCGAAAATTGTTCCACCACATCCCAAAAACTTGTTCGTCGATTCTTGAAATGTTTGCCGTTTCAAAGAAAATATTTTAAAAAATATTCACATTAAAAAAACGTTTGCAAATAGTACAATTTTTCATGAATTCAAAAAATCTTCATGATTTTAGAAAAAGATCGGGAATTTGAAAAATGTTCACGATTTCAAATATATTCAGGAATTTAAAAAATGTTCATGATTTTCAAAAATTGTTCACAATTTCACGAAAATGAGAGTGCTATTGTATTTCGATGATGCAGTAAAATGTGTCACTGCCATTCGAGATTATGATTTTTTTTTCTTCCGTTGCAACGCACGGGCCATTTTGCTATGTATACTTTATTAATAAAGAAAATAAGTATTCTTGGTTCGTCATACTATTTTGCGGAAAACTTCGCAGATTTTTCTGATGAACCCGCACTTCAATTTTAAGTCAGATTTTTTACTTTTGCAGGAACCCCCCTTGTATTTGGGATAATCAACCCGCAATACATATCAAATGATTTTTAGAAATTTCATATCTTTTAAACCCTAACTCCAACTTTAACATGTTATATATGAATTTGATTAGAAAATGTGTAATATCTGAATATGGTGTTATTTTACCTATTCATCATTAAAAAAATCTATTTAGGATGCAACCTTAATTAATAGCGCATGATTCATTTTTTGCATACCGGTAACGATCTGGATTGGTAATGAACACCTCATCAAAACCAAGGTTGGAAACGGAAAAAATCATCTATAAGAATGCATGCACATCTCGCCAAAACCTCATAAAAATACAGATTTCTCATCTTATGTCGAGAAATAGACACCTTAAGATTGACAACATTCAAACGCATTTTGATTGTGTGAGCACTGAGGCTACTGTCAGCGAGGGTGGGAGGAAGGATAAAGTGCAACATGAATGGGATGCCATGTGTTAAATGAAAGGACCTGGACCTACTGGGTCTTGATTCATGGTTATTGTGTTAGAGGAGTGTGGTTTTTTTTTTCTTCCGTTACAACGCACGGGCTTTTTTGCTAGTACATTAAAAAGTGTTTGCGGACGAAAAATTGGTCGCTTTATTGAACGCAGGCCGACCCATTTACAAAAAAGAACGGAGAAGCCGATCCAAATGGACAAAATACGGACAAAGCGTTGCAGGAGTTGCTCTAAGATTGATTATTTTGGAACGGAGGGAGCAGAGGAGCCAAATAAAAGAGAGTCGAACGTGACCGCCACGGCGCCACCTCCGCACCGGCAAGACTCGACCTAAAACCCTAAACCCAGCGCCCCCATATATACACACGCACACAGAAATTGACGACTCCCCTTCTCCCCAACCGCCGTTGCCGGTGTCGCTGCCGACCGACATGTCGCTCGACCGGAGCTTCTCCACCGCCGCCGCCCTCTCGCGCCTCCTCGCTCGCTGCCCCGCGCTCGTCGCCGACCCGTGCCTCCTCGCCCTCGCGTCTGCGCCCGCCGCACCTACCTACGACGACGTCGCCGCCGCGCTTGCCGAGCCGCTCCTCCACCCACGCTACACCATCCCCATCATCGGCTGCTTCCGCCCGCTCGCGCCCGCACTCCTCGACCACGCCTCCGAGCTCCTCCGCACCGCTGCGCCCGCCCTCCTCGCCGACAGTGCCGCCAGCCAGGAGGAGGAGGTCGGGGAGGGGGATACCCGCGTCGTTGAGTTCTACCTCTCCAGGGGAAGGGGCTTGCGGCTGCACGAGCTCGCGTGCCTCGCGCTCTCCCGGGCCCTCGACCTTGCCCCTTACTTGATTCGGTAAACTGGCTGTCGTTCCCCACGCCACTCTCGCATGATTAAATGTAATTTAAAGTTCGAGTGCTACAATCAACGCGTTTGCCTGTTTGCACATCTGTATTTCGGTACAAAAAATTGACTCGTCATGTAGTTCGTTATTACTCAAGTCACCGCAACACTAACCTTCTATTGGGGATACACACACCAAAATTTCCATGCCACTAGAAATGTTTGCACTCGTTTAATGGGTTGAGTCACACAGAAGATTTAGCTTTCAATGCTTTGTACTCTGTATAAACGTCTCTGCTGTAGTCTAAGTTTTTTGACAACGAGTGGAATCCGGCAAATCGTTTTCAGTTTTGAGTTAGGCTCTGTATCAAATTGTCTTCAGTGTCGTGTTCATTTGAGTTAGATTCTGTATTGGTTTATATCTTGTGGTAGAATATCCCATACAGTGTACTCTGGGACCAGGCCTATTTCAACACAAACGAACCCAATGACCTCCCATGTTCCTGGCGAGCTTTGCATTTCGTTTGATTTTACAGTTATCCAAAAGGTTAGGGGTTTGTTCGACTTTACATTTATCCGAAAGGTTAGGGGTTCCGTCACACAAAGTTCTGCATTGACAGTTAGAAAGCAAGTGAAGTGATATGCCATTTGCTGAGGCTATCTACAATCCTGTTAAAAGGCAACTGCTAAACATTGAAGGGCCATGCAACTCAATTTGAAGATATTCGCAGTTTGATAAATTATATTAGTGGTATCTCTTGCATTTATAAGAAAACAAAAATAGCTACCTTTGTGTCGTATGCTACTACATTAATGAGTAAATAATGTAGAAAGGAGGTTGGTGGCACTGGTTTGAAGGAAGAATGACCCTTTAAAGAGGGTGCTTGCTGAGGTAAAGAGGAACTAAATTAGGAAGAGGCAGTCGAGACTAATTCATCTAATTTTCTTAATTGTAACAGGACAAATCCTCTCTTAGTTATCTCCAATAACTAATGCAATGGTATCCAAATAATTAATGCATCTAACCTCATGCCTCAGCTAACAATAACAATGTGTTCATTTCGATCTGCCTGTTGGATGATTTTTGATTGACGAGGATCATTGTGTATGGTATGTCCATGCTGTTCTCAGAGTTGAATGCGCGTGAAAGTTTGCTGCTTCCTTTTGTGTTGCTCTCTGTGTGTCCTGGTTATTTCCTTTAGCAACGGCCCTTGGTATTCACAATAATTAACCTAGATTTATGTATGATTCGATGATTTGCATGCGGAATTTACCCTGAAGGATTTCCGGTAGATCTGCTGTCTATGTTTGGCTAGTTAAACTTCATTCAGTGCTGTTGCCCCATCCTGCCATGAGCCCATCTTATCTAAGCTTGGAAAGTTACATGGACAAAGGTCTTCATGAAATCCCATTTCTTCCAAGTATATCATTCACAAACCATGATCAGAATCTCCTCTGGTCAGAATTGAGGCAATACCACGTGTACCATCCATGCCTGTATATAGTATGGACAATAGTTCCTGCATTTGACAGTATCTCTGGGTAGGTGTTTAATGGTGCACTTAAATCTTGGAATTACATATAGGAAGTCCATGTCACACAGAAAGAACTTGTGCTATGCGGATTTTATTAATTGTTTTATCTTGAGAAATCTGTAGAGCTACATGCCACTAGTCTCAAATAGGACCAAGAATTCAAGCATGCTTAGTAGAGTTTTTGTTCAAGTGCTCATACACATGCACTGTAATTTTCAGGCAGGACTTAAAATCCATTTCAGTTTACAACCTTGGCTAACAGCGGATGTGCACATTGTACTACATTTTCAGTTTACAGGGCCCTTGCATATTCTTAGATCATCAATTTTACTAAAGAAATATGTATTATATTGTACAAAAGAGTACCATTGAATTCGTATATGAAAGAAGTTTTTAATAATATACTTTCTGTGGCATATAAGTATAACTCACATTACTTTGGTCAAAATGATCTAGGAATACATGTGTGCGTGCCTTACAAACTAAAAAAGGAGGGAGTATGTTGTAGTATTTCACTTGCTGCTAGAGTTATTACTTACATCCTAAGGACTAGTGATAAACTCATTAGATTTAAAAGTAGCCTGCAGGGATTTACTGGTCTACTTCCCAGCAAATCACATATGCGCATCAGACAGAACCAATGGATTAGAATCACAAGACGTATTTGGTTTAGTGGTTTGATAAATTCTATATTGGCTGCTGTTCACTTGATATAAATTTCATCTTCCACAGTTGCATTTACGATTTTATGCAACCCTGGCATGCAAGTGGCAATGAGCTGCTCTTTGTCATATAATTAGCTAAAACTGTTATTTTTGCAGATACGTATTAAAATACTTCAAGTTTTCTCCACCGCCATTCCAAAGACTTCTTTGTGAAGGTTTTCCATCGCCTACTAAGGTATTAATTTTCATGCGGTAAATTTTAAGTCCATGTTTTTCTTTTTCTTAATGCATTAATGCAAAGTATCTACCCTTTCATAAGCCGTAAACCTCACCACTTCATGTTTCTGGTCTTTCATCGCTGCGGTATCACATAATGTTAACATTATTTTGATGAATGCAGTGGCTCAGTGTGTTAAGGTGAGTTTAAAAAGTGGCAAGATAGTGTTTCTAAAATATTTATACATTCTGTGGAGACATAATGGCATTTTTGTGCTGCATTTCTTTCTTTTTTTTTTGCACGTGGCAGTATTTAGCCTTTTTCTCTAGGTACATCTTGCGCAAAGTGCATACTGCTAAAACCTTTATATATCCCAATTTATCAGCGGCGACATGATTAATGTTGTTTGCTTTCAGGGATCACATCTGTTCCTTGATGCCACCCAAGTATCATATCGGTTTCTAGAATTGGAACCCAGGGTATTTTGTGAACAATGGGACTGGTCTTGCTTTTTGGATCTTGTGAATGGTACAGCTGATTATAGGCTAGCGGACGACTCACTTCAATTGGATTTAAGATGGTGTACAGTACAAATACTCATGGTGGTTCTTAATGGAAGTGATAAGGGCATTGAAAGTTTTGGTCTTGGGGCGGATGATGCATTTACATGTTTTCTGAGGTTCCTTTTCACACTGCCTTTTAACATTGTTTTTTTTTATGCTGACTTCCATGTCTATATGAGACGCTTATTGATCTTGTAGATGGAAGGAGTTTTGCACGGACACTTCGTTAGAGAAAGCCTCTTTGTATCTGCAGACCGAAGAAGGCAATTCTAACATTGATTTAACTTCTTTGGCTGATACTTTGTTGGATCGGTCAGAGGTTACAACGGGAAAGGAATATAACATTGCATGTAATATATGGTATGAGCATTTCATCTAACTCTAATTGCTCTATGGCTTTGCTACATTCATCTTGCTTATACCATTTCTAAGTTATTTTTCTCTGTTAGTCCGTTTGTGCTCACTGCCACTATGCTCAAGAGTTATGAGGTAGCTCTCATGGCAGTTAGCCAGAGGTGGCCTGTACTTCTCTATGGTCCTGTTGGGGCAGGGAAAACTGCACTTATTAACGAGCTGGCACAGAATCGCGGGAATCGAGGTATATATCTGTAACCTGCAACTGGTATAATGTTTCGAAAGTCCGCTAGAAAGTTTTGTGCAAGTTCAAAACTACTCTGAAGGTTCTGTCCAATTGATTTTTTTCTATAGGGTTATGTACTTACATGTATAGAAGGTAGTGTGCACATGGAAACTGTTGCACACTCACCGGTAGGGAGTATGCATATGGAAACTGTTGCATACTCATCGGTTAAGCATTCTGTTGTCTGCTAGTTTCTGAATTGAAATTTGTTCATATACATGGTGGGCTTTTTATATTCCAGAAAAACATGTACAACCAGTATTCGGTTTTGTATATAACACAATTTATTTCACTGCTAATGTGTTGACATTGCACTTGACAATCAGAAAAAGACAGACAGGTTCGTTAGATAATTATATCATGAAAGTAGCCACTTAGTAATGTCGTGTTCCAGCAACGGATAGGTGAACTCCCTGTTTTCTCAATAAGTACTTCAGTTAATCCAGACCCATGGTTTGCACTTTTCATAGAAAGTTCGAATGAGTTTTTTTTTTCATTGTCATTTTGTCCAGTGGAAATTATATCTTCTCAACACTTTTGAAGCTCAACTAATCATGCCATGCCTGATGATACTGGCAATTCTCAATGCATATTTTTACTAAGTGCTTATTGCGGATTATGTTTGCAGTTCTTTTTATCCACATGGACGAGCAAATGGATGGCAGGACATTAGTTGGGAGTTACATTTGCACTGAAACCCCCGGCGAATTCAAGTGGGCTCCTGGTTCTCTCACACAGGTCTGTACAGGAGCATTGCTTTCTCTTCATAATCTTGTAGGGGATTCTTACTTCTATGTTTATCTTTACCATCTTATGGGGTCAGGCCATTGTCAAAGGGTTTTGGATTGTGTTTGAAGACATCGACAAGGCACCCACGGATGTGCAGTCAATCTTACTACCTTTATTGGAAGGGTCAAGCTCCTTTTCAATTGGGCATGCAGAGGTGAAATTGCATTTTTCTTTCGATTGTATGACATAACTATAATGCAACTGTGCAAGAGATGTATTATTTCTGTTGTTAGAAGTGCCGAATACATCTTGCCTGGTGGGGCTTACCTTTTAAATTTCTAATGCAGGCAGTTGAAGTTGCTGAGAGTTTCCGTCTGTTTGCTACTGTCACCACCTCAAAGCATGATTTTTCACATGCGCTGGAAGGTCTGTCCATTTGATTAAAAAAGTACTGTTTATTATGTTACATCTTGCTTTACTACGCACTACAAAACATTTATGCTCATAGATGTGTACTTGAGATCACATAAACCAGATTCGTGATATAAACTATAGATTCAACTACATAGTGATAGCTGTACATTTCTACAACCCCACAACTTTTCATGTTTAATGATAAAAGTACTGACCTGTTGTAATCTCACAATCATTCAATGTTTAAATCTTGTCCACCAGGAAGATTAACCTATAGTGGTCTGTGGAGAAAAGTGATGCTGGGAGAGCCTAACCGTGAAGACATGGTTAATATAGTTAATGGATGCTACCCAAGCTTGGAGACCATCTCCTCTAAACTCATAGGTAGATGGAACTGTCTTGTCATTTTTTTGGTTGTATTGTGAATTGTGTAACTAACATATCTCCAATGTAGATACCTTTGAAAAGGCCAACTCTCTGGTGTCTTACCAGTTTGGTGGGCTCAACTTAGCTGGAGGTTTTTCTGATGGCATTCTACACAGATTCTCATTAAGGTGCATACTTCTTGCTATTGCAGCGTATTCTTATTTTTCCATCGATAAGAACAAACTTCATAATCTCATTTTCAGGGACCTGCTCAAATGTTGCAAGAGAATAGTTGGTGTCGATGTTAACTTTGAGGGTGGGTTTGCACCTAGCGGTCGGCAATTCATCTATTATGAGGTAACTTTTCTCTTCTTTCTAGTATATATTTTGATATCCTCCCTGTGGCCACCATGGCATCGTGGGAAGCCTGCAGTCAAATGTTACGGACTTCGCATCATCTAGATTAGTCACTTGAAAACAACATGTTTTAGTTGGTCATGTCTATACTTCGTATTATTATTACTAGAATTACTATGATGAAACTAGCTTGTTTGGGTTGCTGCATGCACATGATTGAAAGTATCTTTTGTTTATGACTGTTAGAATCATTCCGCTTTTATGTATGTAGCACCTTGACAACTGAACAGTTGTTATAATTTTTCATTGTCAAATATGGATGTAATGATCACTTTCGACATAATACAAAACACTATACTGTTTCTTGGAATTGAAGTTTGGTTCCATGATACAAGCCAATTGTTGGCAGCTAAACTGTGTTTACAGTTCTTTTATTTAATAATAACATTAATGGACTTACAATAGTGTTATCATCTTCCTAGTGGGAACTTCATCAGAAACAACTTCCCATGGGGATACCATGAGATTTCCAGGCTTTCAGTAACCAGTGTCTTCTCTAAATCCAGGCTGCTGATATTTTTGCTGCTTCCTTATCATCTCCGGACAAAAGGCTATATGTAGCAAGAGAAATTGCTAGAATATTGGGTGTATTTCACCAGGCAGAAACCATGCATCCTACTGACAAGCCCATTATTCAGGCATGCGTACTGATTTCTTATCTATAACACATATTTTATTTATTTGGTTGTGACAAAATTAATGTTTCCTAACACACAGGCTCAGCACACCGTCTTGCAAGTTGGCAGAGTTACTCTGCAGTGCATCGACAAACCAGTTATTAACACTGCTTTCTTTAGTACATACTAGTATTTTTTAAGCTTCTGATTGTTTGCTCACTCTGGGTTTAAAAAATATGCAGGCATTGATTCAGAAGGGGCCTTTTGCTGATATTCGCAGTGCACTAGAAGTTCTTGAGAGGGTTGCATGTTCAATAAAGTTCAATGAGCCTGTTCTTCTTGTTGGTGAAACCGGCACGGGAAAGACTACTCTCGTGCAAAATCTTGCTTCCTGGCTTAAACAACCGTTGACTGTAGTGGTACGGACAAACCGAAACACACTTACCTTATGTTGAAAGCATTGCTTCTTTACTATTGCAAAACCGTTGATTATCAAATTTGTTACCCAGAAATTGGTTGTATTTGCTATGCTGTCACATAAGTTATAATACTGAAGAAAAGTTACAATCTTCACCAGTGGCCACCATGGAAGTTGGGCACCGCATTTTTTATGGAATGCCTAAATGGAACATGTATCAGTTTTACTGTTTACAAATATTTTGGGAGGGCAGAAGACCATCAGCTAATGTCATGAAAACTGTGTTTCCCATTTTTCCATGGCATAGAAAGTCCAAAATGTTTCTTTTTTGCAATTTATACTATCTAGCATGGTCACAGTTTTTGAGATTTATGGTGTCGTAATATTTTGGCTTGATATTTTTCAGAACTTAAGCCAGCAAAGTGATATATCTGATCTCCTCGGTGGATTTAAGCCTACAGATGCTCGGTCAATATGCTTTCCTCTTTATATGGAGTTCAAGGATCTATTCTGTCGAAATTTTCCTAAAACGGTGCGTCCATTGCTTGGTTCTCATGGTTTTGCCCCATACTAACTTGCTCAGTCTAGCTTGCAGTTAGCTTGGGATCTTATTGTTTCTAATATTCTAATAGATCATAAGTTAACTTATTTTTTTTACTTTATTCAACTTGAAAGCTGTATATATTTTCCTTCCGTGACTCTTGTTTTATTGCAAGGTTGGCTTAAGCTTGAGGGTGACGTGGACGATAACTTGCATTATTGACCAAGATTATCTTGTTCATAAGCTTAAGATTTGAATACATCATACATGCCGTAGAAATCTTCTACATTGAGGTTTATTAATTGAATTGTTTGATTGTTCAGGGGAATGAAAGTGTTTTACGTGGTTGTGATACGTGCGCAATGGCGAAGAATTGGGTAAAATTATTAAATCGATTGGCAAAGTATGTTAAAGATGCTCAGGAGCTACTTGAAAAGGCTTCCAAGAAGAGAAAAAGGTCTTTGCCTGAATGGGACTCCCTTTTGTCCAGACTAAATGCTGCCCGTAGTCAACTTGGTTCAGCAACTGGCATGTCATTTCAATTTGCAGAGGGTGCTTTTGTTTCAGCTTTAAGAAATGGCCATTGGATTTTGCTTGATGAGGTCAACCTTGCACCTCCAGAGACTCTTCAGAGAATTGGTGCTGTACTGGATGGAGAGAAGGGCACACTGTGCCTTGCTGAAAGGGGTGATGTGGATTATATTGAACGCCATCCTTGCTTCCGTATGTTTGCTTGCATGAATCCGGCAACGGATGCTGGGAAAAGAGAGTTGCCATACACTTTTAGGAGCAGATTTACAGAATGCTTTGTTGATGATCTTATGGATGATGATGATCTCCGTCTTTTTGTCAATAAATATTTGGATGGTCTGCATACTGCTAAAGGAGTTATAGATAGCATTGTTTGTTTCTATAAGGCGGCGAAAAAGGAATCTGAGGAGAAGCTGCAGGATGGAGCCAATCAGAAACCCCAATTTACTCTGAGATCTCTTTCTCGTGCATTAGGTTATGTAAAAATGGCAGAGAAATCTTTTGGCTTCAGGAAAGCTCTTTATGATGGCTTCTGTATGTTCTTTCTTACAATGCTGGATGTCCCTAGTGCAAAAATCATTAAGAAGTTAATAGTATCTCTACTATTAAATGGAAGAGTGCCACCAAGCATTTCTTTTGCTGACTACTTTGTTGAAAAATCTAAGCAACTAAATGGTTCTGAATCAGATGAATTTTTGTCCAGCTATGTGTTAACCAGCAGTGTTACTGAGCACATTGTCAACCTTGCCCGAGCTGTTTACATTAAAAGATATCCTGTTCTCCTGCAAGGTCCAACATCAAGTGGCAAAACTAGCTTAGTGAGGTATCTTGCTGCAAAAACTGGCCATGAATTTGTCCGCATAAACAATCATGATCATACCGATCTTCAAGAATATCTTGGTACATATGTCACTGACAGTCTTGGGAAGCTTCAGTTTCAGGAGGGTGCTTTGGTGAAGGCTGTACGCGAGGGGCACTGGATTGTGTTGGATGAGCTAAATCTTGCACCTTCTGATGTTTTGGAAGCTTTGAATCGGCTGTTAGATGACAACAGGGAGCTGTTTGTTCCAGAGCTTCAAGAGACTATTCCTGCTCATCCTAACTTTATGCTTTTTGCCACTCAAAATCCACCTGTGCTCTATGGGGGACGTAAAATGCTGTCCAGGGCATTCCGCAACCGTTTCATTGAAGTGAATGTTGATGAAATCCCGGAAGATGAGCTAATCACAATTTTGGAGCAGCGCTGTACAGTTGCTCGCAGTTATGCCACAAAAATGGTTCAAGTTATGAAAGATCTGCAAATGCACAGACAAAACAGTAGAGTGTTTGCTGGCAGACATGGTTTCATTACACCAAGAGATTTATTCCGTTGGGCCAATCGGTACCGAACATTTGAGGGGAAGTCATATGAGGATCTAGCTAAGGATGGGTATTTACTTCTTGCAGAGAGATTGCGGGATGACAATGAGAAAATTGTTGTTCAAGAAGCATTGGAACGTCACCTACGTGTTAAACTCAACATCCCTGATCTATATAACTTGGTAAGTTGGATCTTTCTATGGCGTATGGCTAACAATTTATTAATTTTCTTTCTTCTATTCGCTGTCATGGTAGATGAAAGTCCACTTTTTAAAGAACACTTGTGGATAAATCTTAATGTTGCACTGATATCATTTTATGGCACCTGATGCTGAAATAATATGATCTAAATTTCTCAAAATGCGTGGATGCTGCTTAGCAGGTACTCAATGTAAAAATGCGCTTTATCTCATTTAACTGGGCTGTTTTCTAAATGCGAGGTACTAGAAGGTGTCGATTTGTAGTTGCTGTACATGTATGAAATTTTGTAATACATTGGTAACTACTCCCTCCGTTACAAAGTTAGTACAAAGTTGTCACTTATTTTGGGACGGAGGGAGTATTTGCTGACATACTTCTACTAGAGTATGTATGCTATTTGATGGGCGAGGATTCTCATTCTAGAAAATATTTCTTTGTTCTTTTGCTTTTATTTGACCTTTCCCTGTTGTTTAATGTGAAAAATATCGAAGTAGAGTTTCTGCATGGCATGTTTATGTTTTTCTGTATCTTGATACTTGTTTGATGATTGCTGCATGACCTTTGGCCAGTCGTCTAATTGAGTGTTTTTTCTTTGCAGGAAGGCATCCACGGGGATAGCTTATCTTCTCATGCTATAAGACAGAGAGTACAACAAAGCTTTGGACAGTGAGTTCTCGTCTACGTTAGCCTACAGCATTTGTTTTGCTTTCTCCTGATCTAATGCAATATCCTTTTGAGCATTTGCAGTATCACTTGGACAAAAAGTATGTGGAGGCTATTCTTCCTCATTGAGCGTTGTTACAGGTCACGGGAACCTGTCCTCCTTGTTGGTGAAACTGGTGGGGGGAAAACAACAGTTTGCCAGGTCTTAAGTGCTGTTCTTGGTGTGAAGTTACACATTTTGAACTGCCATCAATATACTGAGACATCAGACTTCATTGGGGTAGGTTTTGTTGTCTCTTTAAGTTTTTACCATGAGTTGTATTTTTATTTGCTGTTGCCGTGCTTCAGATATTTGGTTCACTAGCATAATGCATGACTGTTACTTGCAGGGATTTTGCCCTGTACGTGATAGGTCAACAATAGCGTTGGAGTACAAGCATCTTATTTCAACATTGAATGGGATGAAAACTTTCATTCATGTTGCTGGAAATGTGGTATGTTCTTTGATTTTAGCACGTGATATTTCAACAGCAGATTATAGACACTTTCCAAATTAGGTAACTGATTCTCTATTGTTCACAGCCATTTCCATCTGATATATCTGGAGCTATTAGCGTCGTGAATCGTTTGAATGAAATACTTGATGGATACAGAAAAGAGAAGGAACTGTTTCCGGAGGTGCCACCTCAAGATATTGATGACATGGAGCAAATTAAGTTGAAATTGATGCATCTTCATCGGAAGTCGCAGGCACTTTTTCTTTGGCAGGATGGGCCACTTGTGCAAGCGATGAAGAGCGGAGATCTTTTCCTTATTGACGAAGTTTCGTTGGCTGATGACAGTGTACTTGAACGGCTGAACAGTGTTCTGGAACCTGAAAGAAAATTGGTATGCTTTCTTCAGTTAGCCTCTTTATGCTGGAACTGCCTGCTTTTCTTACTAAAGTAGGAACTCATGGATAATTAGGTTAAGAAAAAAAGAGCTGAAATTGCTAATTTAGGGGCCTAATGGATCAAGTCGCAAGCTTATGGACCTAAGTGATACAGCCTTGCAAATTGGGGCACCTAATAGATGATAAACTTGCAAATTATAAGGCCTAAATAACACAACTTTTAGATAACATATATACATTACTCTAAATGTTATTTGTGCATTTACATTGCTGATATTGTTAAGTTCTGTTTCCTTGTGTAGAGGTGTTTGAGCCAGCTTGGCATTGCTGTGCTTTGCTGTGGAATCTAGTTACAGTAAATCCTTAGTAATCTGGTGAACTCTTAGGTTTTCATCCATTCATGCAACGTATATTTTTTAAGTTAAACTTAGGCACATGTCTTCGTTAAAATTCTTTATCGATTTCTCTTATCATGATGGAAAGGCAGGTCTTATCTTGTTACTAACTACAACATTTTTTTTGCGGGCATGGTTCGATGACATAGCTTAAAGAGGATTGGGTTTTCGAAGGGGATGTACATATATTTGGATGAGAGAGGGGTTTACAGATAGCTAATACAGTGCAATGACGTTTCTTCTTGTTCTCATAAATTTTATAGCCATGACCTATCCCCTAAGATTCATATAACTCGACTATTCTGTGCCTTTATAGTTCCTCTTATATGTCTCTCGTGCTTACCCCTGCTTATCCAATCATGCGATTATTGTCTTTGTTTCCAAAGGCGTGTTAAATAATCAACTATTCTCTTCTGAAATCTAGTTATATTAATTATGCTTATCCATTTGTGTCTTCTTTATTATTTTTGTAGTCACTGGCTGAGAAAGGTGGTTCTGTGCTAGAGAAGATTGTAGCACATCCAAATTTCTTTATCCTTGCAACAATGAATCCAGGTGGCGACTATGGAAAAAAAGAGCTTTCTCCAGCACTAAGAAACCGATTCACAGAATTGTGGGTTCCAGCTGTTACAGATGTTGATGAACTTAAGAGCATAGCTGTAGAGAGCTTCAGCAAAGCCGAGCTCTCTTGCTTTGGAGATTGTATCGTTAATTTCTCGAAGTGGTTCAACCACCTGCACACCGGAAGAATGCTCACCATACGTGATCTGTTATCCTGGATTTTGTTTATCAATTTGAAGATAAATCTTGGGTCACAACAAGCTTTAATACATGGTCTGTTCCTTGTACTACTTGATGGGCTCACATTGGGAATGAATCTTGCTAAATCGGAGGCTACCGAGTTGAGAAGGACATGCATGTCCTTTATTTTAGAAGAGCTGCAGAAGGTTGAGGGGAAACCCTTAAATTCAGGCTTGATTGATCTAAAGAATTATGGGTGGGGTGATGATATAACAAAAACTGATATTGATTGTAATCATCCAGATAAATTTGGCATTGCACCGTTCTATATTGCCAAAGGTCATTTAGCTTGTAAGCAACAGGGATTTGAATTCACGGCACCTACTACCAGCAAGAATGTTTTGCGAGTATTGCGTGGCATGCAACTATCCAAACCTCTCTTGTTAGAAGGTAGTCCTGGAGTTGGTAAAACAAGCTTAATTGTGTCATTAGCTGGATTTTCTGGCCACAATGTCGTGCGAATAAACCTATCTGAGCAGACAGATATGATGGATCTTTTAGGTTCAGACTTACCAGTTGAAGGGGAGAATGGAATAGAATTTGCCTGGTCGGATGGTATTCTTCTTCAGGCTTTAAAGAATGGAAGTTGGGTTCTGTTGGATGAACTCAATCTGGCTCCCCAATCTGTCCTAGAGGGTCTTAATGCCATTCTAGACCACCGTGCAGAGGTCTATATACCTGAGCTTGGTCAGACCTACAAATGTCCACCGTCCTTCCGTGTCTTTGCGTGCCAGAATCCTTCATCACAGGGTGGTGGGCGGAAAGGCCTCCCCAAGTCCTTCCTGAACCGCTTCACCAAGGTTTATGTTGATGAATTAAAAGAAGACGATTATTTTTCCATTTGTAAATCAAGATATCCATTACTCAGTGATGATCTGCTCAGAAACCTGATTTGCTTTAACAATAGGCTCTTCACAGATACCATGATACACAAGAAGTATGGCCAAGAAGGTTCTCCTTGGGAATTTAATCTACGTGATATTATGAGGTCTTGTGAGATGATATCCGATTCGCCAGATACTTCAAAGAATGACTGCTTTCTAAATACTGTTTATCTTCAACGCATGCGAACTGCGGTTGACCGCAATGAAGTTCTCAAGCTTTTTGAAGAAGTCTTTCAGATAAAGCCTAGCATTCATCAGTCGAAAATGCTTTATGTCAATGCAGATTGCTTAGTTGTTGGAAATGCGTCTATTAGAAGAAATAACTCCCGGTCATACGCAGTTCAGATTAACCAACTAAACATACTTCCTGGTATTCTTCATAGCCTTGAAGCTGCTATCCACTGTATCCATCAAGATTGGTTGTGCATTCTTGTTGGACAACACTCATCTGGGAAAACCTCGTTAATCCGCATGCTTGCTCAGCTGTCTGGCAATACATTGAATGAGTTGAATTTGTCATCTGCAACTGATGTGTCAGAATTGCTGGGGTGCTTTGAACAATATAACTTCTTCAGACACTACAAAGAGGTCATATCACAAGTTGAGCGTTATGTTAATGAATATTTCAGCTTGAGTATGGATATACGTTGGAAGGATTTGATTATGAGCAGAAAGGCTTTGTTTGTGAAATGGTTTGAATTTGTGGTTGCGAAGAAGTATTCTTCAATTCATACTTCCACATTTATTGAGATGGGCAGGTCTGCATCTTTGCCACCATTGAGCTTGGTCATAGATATAGTGGAGCAGATGAAGCGTGATCTGGAATTGCCTGACTTGCCTATATCGCTGACCAATGATGATTTGAGTAAAACACTGAAGTCCATCTACAGCTTGCAGCAGAAAGAAGCTGTACACCAACCAGTTAAATTTGAATGGGTTGCTGGAGACTTGATCAGGGCCATTGAACGCGGTGAATGGGTTATTCTGGACAATGCGAATTTGTGCAATCCTACTGTATGTTTACTAATCTCTTGTACTTGTCATTTATCCTGCAATTTGATCTTGCTAATTTTTGCTATTTTGTTTCTTTGATCTTTCAGGTACTTGATAGAATAAATTCTTTGGTTGAGCAAGAAAGGTCCATTGTAGTGAATGAATGTGGACTCGTTGATGGAAATCCTGTAGTTCTGAAGGCTCATCCTAAGTTCAGAATGTTTTTGACAGTTAATGCAAAGTATGGTGAAGTTTCAAGAGCCATGCGAAATAGAGGAGTCGAGATATTTCTGATGGAGCAAAGTCGGTGTCTGGAAGGGTGCACAAATGTGCCTGAGAATAGTGAGAGGAAGGACGTGACACGGTTTTTAATATCTTGTGGTATACCCAGAATGGAATTGATTTCATCAATGACCGAAGCACACCTCTATGCAAAAGCTGCTGGATTACGTCTCGGTATGAATATTACCCTTCTTGAGATCACACGATGGGTTCAACTGTTCCACCAACTTCTTATTAAAGGAAATCAGCTTCGTTGGAGCCTACATCTAAGTTGGGAACACACTTACCTACCCTCGTTGGGTCAAGTTAGTGGATCTGATGTTGTTGAGGAGGGAAAATTAAGGTTTTTGACCAGTGTTGACGGTTGTTCAGCTGGTTTGCCTTGTGATTTTTCGTTGTCATTGCCTGGTGGTTGGCCAATTGAACAGAAACTAAGGGATTTTATTTGGTACTCGAAAGAATCTTGTGTCCAAAGAAACTGCATGTATCTACAATCATTGGGTGCCCAGTATGCTGCTTACCAACTAAGCAATTTGGATGTTTCATCCTTAGTAGGACCTAGTAACATCCACCCATATGTTCTTCCTGCTTCAAGCTTATCTGCACTGCAATTTCCGACTTTGTCTGGTCAGCATTCTGTTAAGACTCATGTAACTGGGGGATTTAATTCAGACTTGGCTGATCAGAGGCTTTTCATTGCCGCAAACTGGGTAATGGAGCAATCTACGAAAAGTGATCTTGATTTGTATGGGATATGGTTTAAATGGTATAATGGTCTGCTCCAACCATACTGCAGCTTCTTTGAAAACTATGGTAATATTCTTAAGCAAGAACTTGAGTATCCTGTTTGGCATAGCATCCTCAAATGTTATGGGGAAATAACTGCTTATCACAAGGTTGATGCTGCTCATCCTATTCCATTGCTGTCAACGAGGTTGCTGGATATGTCTGGTTGTGACACCCTTAAAACTTGCCAAAAGCGGTTTCGTAAGGCTCTTAATGGTTTGAACTTGTTGCGGCTTACATTATGGCAATGGCAATCTGAGACAGTTCTTCCTGATTTTGGTGTTCTAAAAGCCGCTTTGTTGCCGGCATTGAAGTCCCTCAGATGCTTGGAGGATGAGGTACTCAAGTTGATTGAGAGCTCTCGGAAGCTGCTGCAGATATACACTCGTATCCTGGATTATCACAGATCAATATGGAAGATGATAGTCTCGTCTCAGTTTGAGGGCTTACCAGTTGTTTGGAATCTTCTGAGGAATGAAATTCTGAAGCTGCAGCCAAAATTCCCAGAAGTAGTTGGTATCTTTATGGTAAGTTATAATCATTATCATTTTTTTTCTTGGTAATATACTATGATTGTGAACTGACATCAGAATCATACAGATGGAAAGCGTCAATCTGAACAATCTCCAAGATTTCAATTCACAAAATAGCAAACCAACTTTGTGGGTCCATGGTGGCCATCCTCTTGTACCATCATCTGGAAGAGTCTTCTACAAATTGCAAGAAATTGTAGCATTTTCTGCAGCTGTTTGGCCATGCAAGAGTCTTTCAAAGAAACAGCTTGATGGTAATATATTGCAGATTTGACAGCTAAAATGAATCACTTGTTCCTATCTTGGTCCCATCCAAATTTAATTAGCTTTTGTTGCTTGCAGGTAAGCAACAAATAATTGATGCCATGTTGTCAGCCAATCAGGATCTTAGATGCCTTGCGTTGGAAGGTACTCCTGTTATTGTTCCAAGAGATCTCCTTGATGCTAATACTTTTTCTAGGGTATTTTATAAGGACTTGTAGGAAGAGCTACACTTATTATAAAGAAGAGTTTTCCTCCTTTTTTATGTTCGGCAATATACTTTATCTTCTTTTTCTGTTATGTTAGTTGTGGTTTGATCTTTAGATGTAGCTGAAACACAATTTTGTTTAACTGAGGAAGGTCTAGTTGCTTTCTTAATATGTATTTTCACTTCATTTGCTTAGTATAATATTACCAGTTTGAAACATTCTGACCCATTAATGGGGAGATCCCTTTATGATTCTATTGTTTTTGTGTAAAGGTGTTTCTATAGCTTTTCGTTCTGTATCTAAGCCTGAGGAAGAGGAGTCGACAGTTCTGGCCCAGTTGGATGAAATTCATAAGGTTTTTTAGTTACCTGCAATTTTCCTAAGATTGCTCTATCCTGAACTGTATGTCTTACTACATTTTCTTGATGTAGAGTCTTGTTCGAAAGGTTGAGTATGAGAGGAATAATCAAGGATTATTGTTGAAGACTTCCAATGCTGAAGTTAAAGTCTGTTGCTCAGTCTCATCTGATATCTTGTGTAACACTTGTGGTTTCAATGGTTGGTTAGCGAGTCTTCCTTTGCTCAATTTGAAGAGCTTGAACTTGGACACTGCTCTACTTCAATGCCTATCCAAGTGGATACAAATAGATTCTTCTGAAATTCGCCAGGTTTCTCTCCCTCTCTCTTAACTTTTGGATAATTTTGCCCCCTCCATTGATTGATCATACAATTTGTTGCTCTTGAACTCATTATCTTTGTTGTCTATTTTTTCCCATGACAACTGAATAATTTCCGTGAAATAACAGTAGGAGGTAGAGACATTTGTAATATTATGCATTTTTTTTTTGCTACACAGAGTATAGCAAACTCAGAAGCCCTGCTTACATATGCTATTGACTACTCAATGGAGTTATCGTCAAGATCTCCTTTGGAGTTTACCCAGCATAAGATCGTTTTGTTGATTCATCATGACTGGGACACCTTTGAGAATGGTAACAGTTAATATCTCTAGTTTGGGTGCAACTCATATCAGTTATGTGTCTGTTTTTTGAGTTGTAACTTGAAGTTGACACTTAAATGCTGTGCAGTCGATGCAAAATTTGCTAGCTCGCTTCTTGAAATATGGTACAACTATCACACGTCTCTGTGGACTTATTGCTCTGGAAGTCCAAAGGTTTTTCTCTTAGACTTTGCATACAGTCCTTAAGTATTTTAAGACAACCATGATTCTTTCCTCACGATTTGATTCATTTTCAGGCCCTGTTCCCTCTTACACATGATGAAACCTCTGATCTAGCACACCTGACAAAAATGGACGCCATCAGTACTATTATGTATGTCATCTCCTTCCTTGTCCTTTCTGCTAGAAGCAATTGTGGAACATAGTGCTTGTTCCTTGTTTCTCATTTATGCACTACTGCTTGGAGGTGATTATGCTGATATTTGGGCCTTAAGGGCATGTACAATGGTTGAGAAGGCAGTCCTCTGTTTAAGCCTCCATGACAATAAAAGCACATTATTCAATGGTTTATCTCTTTAGTGTTATCTGTTGCAATTACTTTTTACATGCGCCTAGAATTATGTGGTGATCAAAATAGGAAACGTGTGACTAAGAGATGACATCTGGTAGTGGTACAATGGAGAAAAATGTCTTATCTTAAGCGCTAAGAGGTCATCTCTTAGTAAAGAGAAGGGACACCCCTTTTTTATTTTCTCTCTTCCAACTTAGCAGTTACCCTACATGGCATCCCTAAGAGAAGGCTGACAACACCCCATTGTACATGCTCTACAGGATGACAATATTTTTATTGTTTGTCTGTTTATGCAGCCGCAGTGATTTATGTGTGATGGATTATCAGAAGAACAGTTTAATGCTTAGAATGTCATCTAGAAGTCTCTGGGAAGGTGTCTCATATGCGGGAAACTTAGTTGGTGGTCTCTATTCTGCTGCTGATTCCCTCTTCAAACAGGTAATGTTCTATCTATCTCTGTTTGGTTTGTAACCACCCCTTTTAGTTGTCTGTTCTGACAATTTGTTGCAGATCATATTTGCCCATAAGAAGCATTTCAAGCCAGAAGAGTACAGCCAGTTAGAGCACATCCTGTTTCAACAATCAGAACATCATCTGGAGGTTCGTGTATCATCCTTGATGTTGTTTAAAGTCTCGTGTATCACAGTACTTGCGAGTTGCATGTACTTTATATACATTCTTGTAATTCTAATCATAGCCGCCATTTTAGCTGACATGCAGAAGTGCATTTTCTATGCCAGAGACTCCGCCAGTGTTTATTTGGGACATTTTATGGTTTAGATTTTAAGCTACTGTTGAAATTTATTAATTTCTGTCTGGAAATTTTGTGGGCACACTACTTCATAATGAATTATAATGGTGACCTTGAATTCCTGTACACACTTGTTTTTTTACTGCGATTACCAGCTTTCATGCTTGAAACCTGAACCGCGGGTTATATTTTAGCATAGAAATCTAACAAATATTATCTCAGTCCAAATATATGTCATCACTGGAAGCTTTTGTTGCACATACTTTTCGATATGTTTTCCAAGGACAAGGGGATTGAAAGATGGGTAGTTAATAAGGGCAAAGCAAATAAAAAACTGAAGGATTGTCAGTTTACACTTCTGTCCATGGTGCTAAAATCTACAGTCACGTAAATGCCAATCAACAAATCCTTTCACACCGATGCCTGTGTGCGTTCAAAGCAATACAAGTCAGTATGATTGTAGGTTAGTTCTTAGGTGCTGAGTAATGTGAACATAATCGACCGATACACATTGTAATTATTGAACTTCATCAATTTCTTCTTATGCGGCGTTTTCCATGTCACTAATAATCACAGTACATCTTGGTAGACCCTTGATTGCCGACCTTTTGTTTTTCTTGGAACAATTTTCTGGCCTTGCATTTTTCTTGACATGTCTTGCTCTATCGCAGGATGAATGCCTCCGTACTGCTTGTGCGCTGTTATCTTCATCAAGTCATGGAGTGCTTGCTTCATTCTCAGGGTCAAATAAACTCATAGGGTCCTTGCTTCTGGAGTTGTACACATCGTACTCGCGTGGTATGTTCTTTTTGGATGTCTAGAACTAGAATGAATGATTTGTGATATACGTAAGTTTACCAATTCAGCCTCAACGGTCTCTAAACTTGCTGGTAGGATATATGTATTTGCTTTTTTAATGGAATATATATGGATTTGCATTGGATAGCTCAATTATGTGCTGCTTTCTGGCCTGATGAGTTGTTGAGATAGTATCCTGTTTAGCACAGGATAAAGAGTGACTACGGAGAACAGTTAGGCACAGCACCACCCATTACAATTTACAAATCCTTCATACATGTTATTCCACAACAGGCTGTCTCAACGTGAAGGGCTTGCTACAATATTTTGAATTCTGCTCTCTTTGTTGTTTCTGATTATTCATTTTAGCAGACGCTGTGCACTTACTTTTAATTATCCTTGGGGTTTGCAGACTCTTTATTGCATCTTGGGGCTGCCTGGGTATATATTGGGATGTTGCGTTTCCAGCTATTGTTGAGCTCATACAATCCAGATCCTGCGTTCCTATCTGCTTTTATGCATTCTCAGATTCTGGAGAAGATTTCACTCCTAGATCTCAAGGGAAAGGTAAAAGCTCTTGTTTATGGCACATAGCTCCTGTAAGCTGTTTTGTGCTATACAGTATGTGCAATGCAAGTACTGTGAGCTCATATAATCCAGCTTTCTATGCTGTATCAGTCATTCATATAAGGTCATTGCTATATTGTTAGTGCTGAAACTGCATTTTGATTGTTTATAAAATCATATACCTAGAGGCAGTGTTAACCTAAACGGTAAACGGTAAACAGTCGGTTACCCTCCGTTTAGCATTTAAACGGACTAAACGGCTGTTTAAACGGGCTAATTAAACGGGTTATA
>CBMN010088990.1:51-12464 GCA_000582825.1 Hordeum pubiflorum | reverse complement strand
CGAGCAATCTATCGTAAGCAAATAACATTCAATAAATAACCATGCCATATAGAAAATCCAAATAAACACAAGAACAAAATATGGCATGGTGCAATAGATGAACACCAAAAGAAAGTTTAATGGATAAAATAGGTTCTTATGGCGTTGTAAGGTGAAAGGTGAAGAAATCAACTCAAAGAGTCAATGGATGATCAACTATTGGTATATTAGCTTGGATTGCATACACTATGGGAGATGATCAAAAATATATGGAGAACAACATGAATGTTGTTTGACAAATAGCATAAGACATAAGAATTTATTTGTAGAAATAATTAATTGAAATGGTGGACTACACCGCAAGTTATAGCGAATTGAAACATGAATATAATTGGAATTCAGAAGTTGGAAAGTGTTCAATTGGATTATGGTCAATGTGAACATAAAGTATATGACACAAATGTTTAGGTGCAAAAGGAATCAATTGAAAATGTGCTACGGTTTGCAAGATATGATCAAATTCAAATTGAATCGATCAAATTTGAACGTTTTAAAGTTTAAAACTAATGATGCTACTGGATATAGGAGATCAATATGAAGGAAAAAGAATCAATATACTTGGAATAATGGATCAAAAGATACAAGTAATTCAATATGATATTGAATCAGCTTAAATGGTGTGCGAACACTTTTGGGGACTAATAGACAAATCTGAGTATGATCAAAATTATATGTTGAAAATATAACGCTAATGTTACTAATGGAAATATTACTTCGATACGAATCTGACACAATTGGATTCGTCGAAAACAGAGCTACGGATAAAAATATATGAACAAAAGAAGTTTGAATATGAATCTCAACAAATTTCGAAATTTGAAGATTTCAAAATTTTGATTTGATAGGTTCACTGGATAGGTGAGGTCGAGACAAAAATCTAAGCGTTGGTCTCATCAATTTTGAATAAACGAGTAAAAAGTTATGCCTATTTAAAAAATCAGAGTCAATCTGTTTTACGGAAGAAAAGGAGCTATTTCTAAAAAAGATCTAGGACTAATGTGTAAATGCGGAGACTAATTGATAATTTAATTAATCTACCGTATACTAGTCTAGGAATAATAAACTATAGAAGTATAAAAGAAAATACGAAAAAAGATACCATCCGAATGCAGAGAAGAGACAATTTGAGAGAGGAGACGACTTTCAGAAATCCCGCCGGAGAAAAAAAAATATTTTTATTTTAAAAACCTAATTAAACCAAAAAAATTGATTTAACCCAAATTGAATGATTTTTGGTTACTCCTACGGGTCTATATTTATAGGTGAAAGGTAGGTCTAAAGGTTTAAGTCTAGGCAAAATGGGACTAAATATATACGAATAGTAGGTAAAATACGAAAAGGAAAAAGACAGCGCCGCATGGGCCAAATTCGGCCTTTGATTTTTTCTTTTAATGAAATCTTTTTCTAACATTCTTTTAAAAGTTAAAAACAGGAAAATAAAAAATGATAATATATTTATATAGGAATATCATATATATAATTTTTCTAATAAAATTTCCTAAATCATGAACATATTTTCAAGATCAGATAAAATACTTTAAGAAAAATCATTTTTTTTGCAATAACTCCAAAAAAGAATTTGGATTTTAAATAAATTGTAAATAGTTTCTGTCTTAAAATTTGAATCTCAAACAAAACATTGTCTCTGATTTTGGAGTATCATTTTTATCCTCTCATTTTATTTGTTTATCAGAGGGTTTTAAAAAAATTCAAACTCAAAAATTGAATAGGGATGCAAATGATATTTTTTGGGAAAGTCATTTTATTCCCTCTCATTAAATTTTCTAAAAGTTTCAAATTTCCACTCAGTTTCACACAATCAATCACACAACATGCAAGCAAAAAATCTTAATTATTTATTTAATATAACATTCCAAAATTTAGAATTTTGGGATGTTACAGTAATTTTCTTTCTTGTCTGGTATTTCTATGTTCAAAGCCTAGCTTTCTGCTATCTTTTCAGCTTTGTCAGGCCCGTGTGTATGTAACATTTTTAGAGGTACGGTATGTACATGGCTTGTAATATGATCTTTATAATATAAATGAGACAAACATTGTCATGAAAAAAATCGTTGATTAGTGCCATTGTTAGTAGGGGAATCACATATTAATGATTCAGTTGACTGACCCTCGCTATAAAAGGATTTAGTCGACTGCAACATGACTGAAAAATGGAGTTTTTTTAGAGTAATTGAAAAATAGGGTTGGAAGGATGAATTGGTCGTTGTGTCATTAGCATGCTCTTTTTGATTTTTTTTGAGAATCACAGCGTGCTTTATTGCATAAGATCAAGGTTTATCAGAAAACATAAATGTTCTGGAGGAGAATAAAACCAAACATAATGGCCTTCTGTGAAAGAGGAATTGCTCTTCTTAATTTCCTGTAGGATCATACAATGCCTCCGAAGTTCTTGCTGGCATGAAGCTCCCGGACGACTCTCGGACGGTCTATTGAAACATGAAGTTCTGGTAGTCCCAGGTCTTCACTCAACGCAATGGCTTACTGACAAGCAAGTGCCTTGAGGGTCTCGGGATTGCCTATGCCATCGAACACGACATCCGACGCACCCTGGAAGGCCACATGCTCGTTGCAACAGATCACGCCCACTGCACATTTGTTGTGTGTCTTTGCGACCGCTCCATCGACATTCTCCACTGTGTGAGAAATTTATCAAGCGGGCGTTCCATGAGAGATAATCCTATTCACCGCCGGTTGCGGCTTAAAAGTTAACAAACACACAGAAGATATGCGAACTGGACCAGCTCATTTAAAGCCGCTTTTTGGGTTTCAGCAGGGTTTCCGTTGGTTTTTCCTTTTTATTTATATTTTTCGGATGTCTTTCACTTTTTCTTATTTCTCTTCTGGTATCGTTTTTTCCATTTTCATTTTTTGCAATTTTGATAGACTCCTCGCGAGCCTGCTAGAAGCCCGGAACAAATCCCATCGATCAACCATCCCTTGCTTCACTAGTAGCTCTTTCTATTCCCTTGACAAAGCCACTCCTCTTGTTTTTTGTTTTCACTTTTTAGTTTTAATTTTTATTTTGTGTCGTCCTTACAAAATTCATGAACAATCTTTCACATGAGAAACATTGTTTAATATGTCATGAATATTTTACAATATTTAAAAAAAACCATGATTTATTTTAATAAAAGATGTGAACGCTTCTGAAAATTACACGATCAATTTTTAAATACTTATTGACTTTTTTAGTTCTTTGATATTTTTAACGTGCTCACCCTTTTTAATTATAATAATATTTTTTAAGATAATTGAACACTTTTTTATTACATGAACATAATATTTTGTTACATAATATTTTTCAAAATAAGCTTCAAATATTTTTATTTTCCAATGTTTTGTGCATATTTCAAAATATTTTTTGTAGAACATATTATAAAATTTATCTTAAAATAAAAATACAACAAGAAATAGGGGCTCTCTCTCTCTCTTCCATGGTTACCTAGTTCTAGGCTTCCGAGTGTATGTCTGGTCCTGTGGTCCTGCCTTGGCATTTGACTTGTAAGTTTATTTTTTCTCCAGTGATAGAGTACAATATGGAATACATATAACTGAATGCGTGGTAGCTTTTTCGAGATTGTACATCTTTGCTAGGTTGGAGCCACTTCTTCAACATTGTAAGTTGTCGCTTGACACTTCTCTTATATTATATTTGCAACTTTCAAGATGTATCTCCAAAGAAGAATGCTGTATACTCAGTTGTACTCCCTCTGTTTCTTTTTAGTCCGCATATAATATTTGGTCAAAGTTAAACTTCATAAACTTTAACTAACTTTATAGCACAAAATATCAACATTCATAATATGAAATCAATATTATTAGATGCATTATGATATTAATTTTCATAGCATATATGTTTAGTATTGTAGATGTTGATATCTTTTGAGCGCTTTAGTGGAGGAAGTTTGCCGAAAGTAAATTCTAGCCGCTTTCTTTTAATCCCATGTTTTCAAGCATCAGTTGAAAATAAAACAATGCAAGTAATGCTTTCCCAAGTGGCCGGAGTGACAAGACCTCCTAGTCCCCATGCCGCAAGGCGTCCGGCAACCAATCGCTCACCCCCACACCCTTTGGGACGACCTAATGTGGGCCTATTTTTGTTGTTTCCTTTTTCTCTTTCATGGTTTCATTTTGTTTTCCTTTTTTACTATTCATTTTTTATGGAATTCAGAAAAAGGTTCATGAAATTATGAAAATTTGCATGACTTTGATTTTTTTTATGAATTGGAAAAATGATTAGGTATTGAAAATGTTCAGAAATATTTAAAAAATAGAAATATATTTCCGAGTTTAAAAAAATCATGAATCTAAAAATGTTCAAGAATTTACAAAAAATCCTTAATTTAAACCAAATTACACAAATATTCTTAAATTTATAAAATGTTCCTGAATTACAAACAATGTTCACAAAATTTGCAAAGTTTCCAAGTTTCAAAAAATGTTCACGCATAAGAAAGTTTCTAAATTAAAAAATATTCTCTGAATTTAGAACATCCCAAATTTAAAAACAAATCACGAATTAAAAACGAAAAAATGTAGAAGGAAAAACGTAAAATAAAATAAAATAAAAAACCGGTAAAAACCAAACTAAAATAAACGTCCAGTACATATTATAGAACCTTCTCAAGATCAATGAAAATCAAGCACGGAAATGAGCGCAAATGGGAGGGCCGATGTAGCCTGTGGGAGCTGAGGGGTACATGTTCGGAGGACTTCCAACGCGTTACGTGTGGAATGGGATCCGCCCATAGTCGCTACCTCGTCCAAGTTGGCCTTTCCTTCTGCGTCTATGAAAACAACATACTGTTGGGCTGTCCATTGAGATAGCACACCCTAAGCCTTGTTAGCCTCAAACGAATAACCGAAGCTCAATCCTCGGTTGCAATTAATTCGTTCAGCTTCTTAAGCTTGTCTTTTTTTGTTTCGCCTATTTGAAGCTTAGGACGAGCGTTAGCAACCTAGCGGGTGCCCCCTCGAGCGCCCGATCCTCTGCTTGGGCAGGTCCATTTTGGGTTTCTTCCCCATCGCTTTTGGGAAGGTTCTACAACCTTCCCTGACCCGGATTTTTCATTTTATCTTTGTTTTTACATCCGGTTTTACGTTCTTTTTCTTCTTTGTTTTCCCTATTTATTTTAATGTTTTTTTTAAGTTTTCCTTTTTTCATTTTGCACACTTCTTTTGAAATTTGAAACCTTTTTAAAATTTTGAATTTTAATGACATCATGAACATTTTTTGAATTTGTAAAAAAATTAGATTTGTGAATTTCTTTACCAGTTGACGAACAATTATTTAAATCGTGAACATTTTAGAACTTGTGAACTTCTTAGAAATTCACGGACATTTTTGGAAACTCGTGAACATTTTCGTATCGGCTAACAATTCTTTAAATTCGAAACAGAAGTTCTCATGTTTGATGGACTTCCAACGCATTACGCCTCGAATAAGATCCACACACAATCATTATCCGAGATCACTAATTTAGGGGTACTCCTTGCAAAAGTCACTATCATATTTTTAGAGGTGGACGAGTTGCGCATTGTGTGTGCGTCACTTGTCGCAACCTGAGAATTTTCTCTTTTTTTCCCCGTAAATTTGTTTTTCAATTTTTTTATCTCTTAAACCGTATGTTCAAATCGTGAACCATTTTCATCATTGGATTTCACGTGTCGAGATCTTCGAAATTAGATCCCATGTAAATAGGTTTTGATGAACTTTTTTCAAGAAAAAATGGAAGAAAAAAATGAGTCGGAAGCACATTTTTTTTCTTCATTCCCCCCTTTCCAAGAGGCACAGCCGTGCATCTCTTGAAAGAAAATATGTGCCTTCACGAGAAGCATATTCATGCTTTCCACAAAAGAAAAAAAAGGTATTTTTTCCTTTCTGAGAGGCACAACGCGAAAAAAAATTGGTGACTCCATGAGAAATAAATCTATGCATCCCGTGGAAGCCTAAAAACACATTTTGTTAACTTTTTCTGTGAGCCAGAACTGCGCCTCTCGTGAAAGAAAATTTGTGTATCCCGTGGACGCAAAAAAACATGTTTTTTTCCTTTTCGGTGCTTCCCGTGTAAGAAAATAGAAACTTGTTTTTTTCACGCAAAAAATAATTTCTCTCTCCAAAACCTAGGGAAAACCGGACAAAAATTGAAAGACAAAAAAAGAAAAGAAAAGAAAAGAAAAAACCATCTAAAAACCGAAATGCGTACAGAAAAATAAAAAAATGAAAGAGCGCCCAACATATTGCACGACGGCGGCTGAGATCGTGTCAAGTGACATGCTCTTAGTCCACCAAAGTGATCCTTGTGGGGCTCCCGCAAGGGGTATCCCTTAGTTAGTTGCTCCTATCTTACCTTGTCCACATTGGGCCTTCCTTCTGCATCTTTGAAAACAACGAACTCTGTTGGGGAAAGTGCCCTTCTGCTCCCGGGCTCATTTGAGCCCGGTGAACAGTAAAGCCGGAAAAATTCGAAAAAAGTTCAAAAAATTCCGATTTTTTTTGTGATCAAACATTGACAAAAGTTCTAACAGTGTACCAAAATTCAGCCTGAAATAACATTCCTACAAGGCGTGACAAAAAAAATCGATACTCTGAAAATGCGTATTTTCAGAGTATCGATTTTGTTTTTTTTCACGCCTTGTAGGAATGTTATTTCAGGCCAAATTTTTACAAGCAATTATAAATTTTCTAATTGTTTTATCACAAAAAATTTCGGAATTGTTTGAACTATTTACGAATTATTTTTTATTTTACTGTTCACCGGGCTCAAATGAGCCCGGGAGCAGAAACTCTGCGTCCTCTGTTGGGCTATCCACTGAGCTAGCACACCCTGGACCTTGTTAGCGTTAAATGAATAACCAAAGATCATTCTTGGGCTGCAATTAATTCAGCATGTTAAGCTTGTTTTTTTTCGTGTTCCTTTTTTCATTTTTCCTTTTCCTTCATTGCTTCCTGTTTTAAATTTCAGTAATACCACTTTATTACCTTTTTTACTTTTACATTTCTTGTGTCTTCAGTGTATTTCACAATATTTTTTTTAATGCAATTTCAAGAACCATTCAAAATAATGATATTTAGAAATGAACATATTAAAAGCAATTCTGGAACACCAGATAAACATGATTAAGTCTAATAGTAAACCTTGCAATTTAGAAACAAACATTATGAATGTAAGGCCACAATATCCGACAATAGAATACTAATAATTTCTGTATGAGTTAAGTGAACCCCTATATAAAATGCACACATAAATTTAAAATACAATGTAAAAATATTTACAAAAATCTGAGAATTCTATATCTTAAAACAATATCATAGTTGCCTAAATATTTTAGATGATGTAGATGAATATTTTTTATAAATGAAAGAGTATATTTAAAAATATTTCTTTGTCATTTTTTACATAACTGTGTCATAAAATCATACTCCCTCCATCCTAGAAAGGATGTCGCGCGGGCAGTGTACTAGCATTTTGCATAAAAGCCCTTGTACTTTCAAAATTGTTTCAAATAGGTGCCCGTTCTTCTTCCACCACCCGCCGCCAGGGGCAGGCGCCGCCGAGCTGCGCGATTTTGCTGCCGCCCACCTGCATGATTCCGCTCGTCGCTGGCGTGTCGCCAGGGCCGTCGTCGTCGAATTCTTCACATGCTCTGCCGCCGCCAAAGACTTGCGCCGCCGTCTTCCCCTCCAAGTGTCGTTGGAATCTCCCACCACGATTCGGTCGAGGTCGTCCTCCTCGTGCTCCCGCGTGCCCCCAGCTATCGATCGCCTGGCCCAGGAGTGCCTGGCCCTAGACCTCGAGCTCTGCCCGCGCCGCCGGTGGACCTGGACAAAGACCACCTCCTGCTTCTCCCCTAGTGTCGGTGGAGCTCCGGTCGTGCTCGTGCAAGTGATGCTGCTCCTCTGCCCTGCTCCTTGTGCTACCGCCAGAGCTCCCCAGCTCGTTTTCCTCAGGAAGAAGGGATTGCTGCTCTGCATGTTCAAATGCTCAGCGTTAGGAGTTAACTGAATTTGGTTTCAAATGTTCCAGTGAACTTACTATAAGGGGTTAACTCAATTTAGTTTCAGTGAAGTTTTCAGTAAGGTTAAATTAACTAAATTTGAAGTGAAGTACTCCCAACAGAAATTTGTAGTACTACGAAAACAAACTAGTGCAATCCTAAGTGGAAATAATAGAGATTGTGCATTGATCAATTCCCTTCATGTTGTAATGTGTAGAGATCAAACAGAACAATTATGATTTGAATAATTTTCACTAGAACAATTATGATCCATTTTCCCATTTCAAACAATTTTCAGTAGATGCACTAGATACATCTAAACTAAACTACATGGAGTACTCCCAGTTGTGATTTGTAGAGCCACTATTACCAAACACTTGTTTATGCACAATTATGATGAGTGACTTGTTGATGTCAGAAGCTAATGGGTGCCTCACCACAAGTATGGGTAAGTTGTTGTTGCAAGATTTTTAGTGCCTCGGCTCACAAGCTGATGGGTTAATCATAATTACAGTTTAAGTAAGTTGAGTCGAGTCGAATGGTGTGCTTGCTAGACTAGTTTGCCAACAAATTAAAAGATGAGAGGGTAAGTGGTTGGTTGACTAGTTATTCACAGGCTTTCTAGATGATACTAATTGCAAAGGATGCGAATCCCTCTTTTAATATATTGACATTCTTTTATAGTGACAGATGATGGAGTTATTCAGAGAATGACTAAATATTTTGTTGGAAATATGCCCTAGAGGCAATAATATTAGTATTATTATGTTTCCATGTTCATCATTAAGTTTATATTTTTGTGCTATCATTGTATTGGTTCTTGAATATGAGATTCAGAGGAAAACCCAAATACATGTGTGGAAACATAAACACCAATACGATCCCTAGTCATGCAACTAAGACTAGCCCATGCATGTCGAGTCACCTTAACGGGTAATAGTCATGATTACCGAAGAATTGAGAAATGGGTAAATGAGCACCGAAAGAGTTTTGGAGAGTTCTGAAAGTGTTTCGGGTGGTTCTGTGAATTCCAGAAAGGTATAACATGACTTCGGAAAGTCGGGATCTATATATGGAAAAATTTCAGGAGTCTTAGAACAAGTTCCGAAGACATCAAGCACTACAAAATTTTCTCTATTCAGTGACAAAAACCGCGGTGATGAATCATGAACATCGCCAAAGATCATTTTCTATGATGGTCGACCTTCACCAGGTTTTTTCCCTGGCGCAGCGCCCTCAACAACTTTGGTGACGTTCCGGGCTGATTTTTGGCGACGTATTCGGCCGTCATTAGGCATGTGCATATTCTGTGACGAGTCTTCACAGTAAATGTTGGTGGGTCCTTTTTTGTAAATGTAAATAGAAAGTAACAAGTAATTTTTTTCAACCGACTCATTTAGTGGGATCTCTTTTCATAATAGCGGGAACATAGAATTGGGATCATCCGGTCCTCCTAATAAAGCGAATTGGGAACGTCGGCTTAGGGCCCTCCTCTCATACGACGCCTCCGGTGAGTCGAGAGGCAAGCACGGTGAAGTGAAGGCGACTGCGACGATACGGCGAGGCCACACACTCCTGTTGCAGGGAGAAGTCACACGCGATTATGGCAGTGTGAAACATGGGTGATTTCAGGTGAGATATGTTTACTGAAAAACATCATAGGAAATTTCAGGTGCGTTCTATTTACTTTTCATGTTGTACAGGCAATGGATCGTAGATGGATTACTCATGGCACGAAGGTGCTGACACCATGCATGCCTGGCGTGAATCATTTTATGGAATTCGCGCTTGCTCACAACAACGAGGTAGGAGATATGTTGTGCCCATGCAAAGATTGCCATAATAGGATCCGCCAAATTGTTGAGTATGTTAGATGTCACGTAAATGTGACTGGTATGCTCAGGACCTATACGAGGTGGATCTATCATGGGGAATCAGGGAACATCGGTGAAAGCAATTGTACTGCCAATGATGATGGTTATGAATCTGACGATTATGATGATTTTAAGATGTACAATCAGTCTGCGTATGATATGCTAGGAACTGTCGTGGATGACATGGGAAGAACAGCTAGAAATAAAGAAGATGCATCTGCTGGGTTGGACATTTTTTAAAAGCTGAACGAAGGAGCGATGAAACCTCTTCACGAGGGATGCCGCACTATGACACAAATGCATTCATTACGAGGGTCCTTCATATCAAAACATATACTCGTATAACCAACAATACATTCAATAGGATTTTCATGCATTTATGCAACCACTGATAGCAGATATGCAGAAGCTATGGGCTGGTGTGAAAACAATAGATGTATACACGACAAAACCTTTTAATTTGCATGCTATGCTTATTTGGTCCATTCATGGGTATCCTACATATGGTACTACCTCAGGTCGAAGCACAAAGAGTTATTACACATGTGTGTATTGCGATGAGAATTCTTGCATTGAGAAACTGAAAAATAAAATTGGATACACTGACCATCGTCGATTCCTTCCTACCAATCATCATTTTAGAAGACATACACAATCGTTTACTAACAAGACAAATCATGGGGTTCGATCAAGGAAGTTCATAAGCAAAGAAGTTCATTAGTACTTACAACGTGTTAAGGAGAATTTCAAACCTGGGAAGTACCCTGGTAATGCAAGTAGAAAGTGAAAGCGCATGGATAATAATCCGACATGGCACCTGAGGGCAAGCTTACATGATTTGCCATACTGGAAGGATCTTTTGTTACCTGACAACCTGGATTTTATACACATTGAGAAGAACATATGTGAGAGTATCATTGGTACACTCCTTAACAACTTGATGGTAAGAACTAGGATACCATCAACGCAAGATTGGATTTACATCATATGAGGATTAGGAGAACACATAGGTTGCAAGAAGATAAGAGGGAGGGGTCTTACAAGAAGTATCCTGCACCATGGACGCTTACTAAGGAAAACAAAAGAGAAAATTCCACATTTCAACCCTCAACTAACCACATGGTTTGGATTGCAACCATGATCTCTGAATCTGTCGAATTCAACCCTAAAGTTGTCAGAAGGTTCAAATAACACCACCTGACTATGTTTTGGGTTCGTCAAGAAGTTTTTACCCAGTCAAAGCTGACAAGGCCGCTTAGTCAGCATGCCACCACATATCCATCCAACATTATCCCCATCTCTTTCTCTCTCTCTCTCTCTGTGTGTGTGTGTATGTGTGTGTGTGTGTGTTTCATTGGCAACCACTCCCGACCCAGTCCACCCCATGGCCGCCGCTTGGGTCACGAGGAAGGCTGCCGCCCGCGGCCACCAACTCCACCGTTGGCGACCAGAGACCGACGGCGCTGCCACACCGCTGACAATCTAAAAATTATCTATTCCCTTCCTCTCTTCCCCTTAGGCTGCTGCTCCCGCAAACCATAGCCTTGCTGCTACTGCGGCGGCCGTCGGCTAGCTACTGCTACCACCGCCGCGGGCTAGATGCTCATGTTACTCCACCCCTTCTTGGGCGAGCTGCTGCTCCTCGTGTTGCCGCTCCACCCCTCCTTAAGCCGAGCTGCTGCTGCTGACTCTAGCCGACCTGCTACTTCTTCCACCGTCGGCGAGCTGTTATAGGTGATGCCTCCACCAGCTCACCATTTGCTCAATTTGTATGTAGGTTTCGAGGTTCAGACACTGTCGGGCCTCAGTGGTTACTCCAGCAAGGAAGGCGGTCCAATCATATCATGGCCACAATCATCATCGCCACCCTCGGAGGAACTACTTGTAAGGGATTTATTGTGATGTGTGATGTTCCTTGCCACATGTGGATTTATTGTTTTATTTAGTTGATGACTCATTATGCCATTTTTTGTGCCATTGTAATAGTTCCAGAGGAAGTTTGATGATCCCCATTATGGTTCATATCAAGATAAGATTGCTCAGCTGGAGAGAGAGAAGATACACATGGAAGATGTGATACATGAGCTGAGACATCAGGAGGATGAAGAGAAGGCCAATTCTAAGCGTTGTCGTGAGGAGAAGCTCAATTTAGGGTTGGATCTAGCCATTTCTGATGGAGCTATCGAAGAACTTGAAGTGGATGTTGATGTGAAAACAAGGTCTATGAAGGAACTGAAGTGAAGGATGCTACAACAACCAAAATCATTTAGGAATTGGAATGGAAGGGAGAGGTGAAGACTAGATGTATTGTGGCTGTTTCGAGCATTGCATTCACTTTAGTTGCTGTTTTAGTGTCAAATTGTGTGATCTCATGTTGTAATATATATGCATGATGTAGTTTGTGATGTAGCAGATGTAGGAGATATGCCCTAGAGGCAGTAATAACAGTTATTTTATATCTCCGAGTTTGTAATGAATGTT
>CBMN010088985.1:0-15387 GCA_000582825.1 Hordeum pubiflorum | reverse complement strand
AGTGCCGGCACCTACGTACAACTACACCATCCGCAAGGGAAGCTTGGAAGCGGAGACGGAGTCTCGAAGAAGGAAGAAGAACAAGGGCAGCTCCAAGGCCCCGGACATCCGCCCCTGGAGATCTCTTTGGCGCCAAGGACAAGCTGTTGGAAGCTACAGGCGCCGGACATCCGGCGACCCCTCAAACTCCCGGACATCCGGGCCTCATCCTCGAAAATCCGGCGCATCCGTATCCAGTGAGCATCAGAACTGGCGCCCGAGCCCCGGACATCCGGCACCCCATGAAGGGCCGAACATCCGCCCCCCAGCCCGGACATCCGGCGCCTGCGCGTGCACCACCGGGCCAAAAGCCCATGTATCTCTCTCTTACCCCCATCTCGCCTTGGACTATATAAGGACCTCCTCCCCCTCTCTCTAGGGTTAGCATTGTTTAGCTCATAGATTAGTTGAGCATTGCTCCTTCCATATATTTTTTCTAAGAGATTGCGACCTCCACGTGTGAGAAGATTTTATGGATGTCAAGGCCCCTATCTAGTTAAGATCCCTAGTGGATTTAAGACCCCATCTCCCCATGAGATTTGGGATGAACTCTACCATGTATCATCTTTCCCTTTGTTGTTCTTGTAACTTTGTGGATCTTGTGTGGATGTGAGCATAGTGGATGTGTGATTAGACTTGTTTTGAGTGTTTCTCTTGTGATTTTCCCCTCGTGTTTTTCGTGTTCGTTCACAAATACACCTCCAATTTGTAAAAGATGACGCACACGGACGTACCCGTATCACCCCTCCGACGCGGTAGCTGCCGCCTTCGTCCCCTTTGGCGTCCTCTCCGATGGTTGCCACGCCGTCGCGCGCCACCGGCCGCTGCCGCGGCTTTGGCTTCATCATCCTCCGCCGATGCTCATCCGGCCGCCGCGCCCTCGCGGACTCCTCCAAGCGCGTCGGGGGCCGCCCCGTTGCCGCAGTTTGCCTCGATCGGTCCCGCCGGCCCTTCCCCTGGAGGCATGGGCCGCAAGCTCTTAGTGGGCAGGGTGCCCGCCCGCACCTCGATCGACCAGCTGAGGATGTTCTTCTCCGAGTTCGGAGAGATCGAGGCAGGGTCCCTCGGCGCCGACCACGCAACCTGGCAGTTCTATGGGTACGCAATCTTCCTCTACAAGTCTCCGGAGGGGATCGCCAAGGCGCTTGAGGATCCCAGGAAGGGGTTCGACGGGTGCGAGCTCCACTGCCAAGAGGAACTGTGCCACCGCCGATCCTGAAGACAACGGTTGCCAGATAAATGTCACTCGTGCAGAGGCCTTGGATACTCTCAACTTCCTCCACACAGTCGCTTCTAGGATAAAATTCGCCAGTGACAAAGGAGATTGGCTCAGCCGAGGTGCCACAACAGGGGCTGGCATCTTGGGTGCATTTCCTCTGGCCACGATCTGCCCTCTTCGCCGGGTTGGAACACGTTGAATAAACATTCAAGAGTAGCCGTTTGCCTTCCGTAGGCCTGTTGACATTGGCATGCCGGGATGGTCAGGGGTCAATGAGACAAGGCTTGACACTATGTTACCTTGGACAATAGGTAAACATAACCTGATCTCTTGCTAGCCAACCGATGGAATAAGGACGCAGTGAGTTTAGCAGACATCAGTTGCACATTTGTATAGAACAGGTACTTTTCTTACTGAAAATAAGGAGATTTCAATGAGTCTCATGGTTTATAACTACTCCAGTTCACTTCACTTGATGTGCGATTCTCTCCAAAAGAATCCTGACTTTGGAATACTTAATGCAATAAGTCAGTAAGAGCACGCGTATAATCTGTGACGGAATGCGTCTCTATCCAATTTTGCTCTGGTGTTACTTTTTATAGGGTAGATGGATAAAGAGACAAGATTGAGCAATCCGCATCAAAATTCAGAGCTAATATTATTGTTTGTTGCCAGAAGGGGAAGCAACCTGTAATTTCTGCTAATTGAAGTTGCTTCTCCTTGATTTAATTACGGTTTCCTTTATGGTCAACAAGCTACAAATTTTGTTATTTGAATCTCATCTATGTTCTACATTGCAAGGCTCTAAGAAATTCAGCCACTACATGTATAACCTGCTGCGATTTGTATGGTTGTAGCTAGCCACATGTATTACCTTCTGCGATTTGCCGATTTGTATGCTTGTAGGTAGCTATATGCCTATATGTATAACCTGGTGTGCTTTGTACGGTTGTATTCTATAGGAATTTTTTCTACAGGATTTCTGTACTTTATTTCAAAGGAAAAAATCATTGACTCAAATTTCTAGGAATGGTTTCAGTACTTTTTCTATAGGGCCATCAGACATAGTTTCTTGCGGAGATTCAAGATTACATGACATTGTAATTCTTAATTTTCTTATTTCTATGTTTTTGATGTGAATCAAGGAGGCTTTGACTTAGCAACTTTGATCATAAAGGCTGAAGAAATGAAAGCTAGCACTTCCGTAGTTTCACTCCCTAAGCACCGATTAGTTGGTTAGGTCGTGTTTTCTTTCAGTCCCTGCATTAAGGTTTCTCGCACATATTTATTGTGTTTGAATACATTTCTAGCTGGTCACAGGACATGCCCGCCATGGAGGTTGTGCTGCAAGCCTGCAACAATGAAGGCAAGAAGAGCGTCATTAAACAATGATGACATGATTGACATGCAGCAATGGCCATAGGTTCTTCCTCACCTCCTCGCATAAGCCATTTGTCTGTGCACCTCACTGCCCTTGCAGACTGTTAAGCCAGGGAAGGTGCTCAATGAAATGCAAGAGTGAAGGCCATTCACACTATGGCATGGCGTGGCAGCATCGTGGGTGCTGTGAAAACTGTGGCCCCAAAGAGGAAGGCTTGGAGGATGTGCAGCATGGGCCATATGTCCTGGCCTCCTCATGTGGTATAGCCGCTTTCTGCGCAGCCTGTTGTTCTCGCAGGCTGTTAAGCACTGGTGCAGAGGTGAATGGATGGTGTTCGACGAAATGCTGGAGCGGTGGGTGGTGCCATCATGGAACCTGCCATGGGTTGGTGTCAGCACATTGTAGGTGAGGTTGGGTGAGCTCCCACGACAGGTGCTGCGACGGGATCTATGGTCCTAGACCAGTGCCAGAGCCAGCCCGCTGTCAGAGCCTAGGCACTGTATAGTTGGAACTGCGTTGTTCAGTGTTTGCCCATGCAAGCTCCTTGTTGAGTCCTTGCTCTCTTGTACCGTTTCAGTGGGGTTCACCAGCTGAGACCAGGTAGCTGCCCAGGCTTGCTGCGCTGTGGCTCCACCAGACCACCACTACCACTGACCGACTCTGACAAGCAATGTGAAGCCAGTTCTGGTATAACAGAGAAGCTGCCACAATATGGATGCACCTTGAAAATTGGAAACAGATAGCTCGCCTTTATCTTATCATGTCATGGCAAAAGCAGATGCAATTTATGCAGCACTTCATTCAATGCCGGGCTTTAGCCGTTCAGATGGTCATATTCTCTGTTGTCATTCAGGTACCTGATCCCCTTCCTGCTGCTGCTAAGCCTGTCTACCAAAGGGAGGCAGGAAAAGTGACCACGCTAATTTGGTTTTCTTGATCAGTTCCGGAGCATAATCTGACCAGGACTGCACTAACATGTCAGGGCTATTTGGATTTACGCCTTTAATGACCTGCTTCTACGCAAATTAGCTTTGCTGGTGTTGGTGGAATCTGAGAGCATGACTGGTGGATGAGGGAGAGGGTTCTGAATTCTGATTCTCAGTGAGGTCATCAGCATAAATCCTCATTGGATTAATCATTGGAGGTCAGGTGATGAAAAAGACTCCTAGCACTATGATACCAGTAAACTGTGGCTGTTGGACCCTACAGTTTTCACTGCACTGCCTTTCTTGCACAGGCAATCTGCAATTTATCATTTATTGGCATCAAATCTAATAGTGTTTAGGAAACATGAGAGATCTTTACTCTCATTGCCCTATTTTACATCAACTTTAAGTTTTCCTCATCAAGGAAGAAGAGATGGAGCAGTGGCTGAGATTTGCTACATGGTATTTGGGACACCATAGTCAGTGCCTGTACATGAGATAAAGTAATCTAGGAATTAAACTACATTACGCTGCACCATACACAACGCCCATCTGGAGCGCTTGGCCTTATGCATCATCGTTCAATTCACCCTCATTTTTGCAGAGTTGGAATGCAGTTATCCCAGTCGTCATCTAATGTATCGTCTGCCACCGCATCCGGTCTCCCTTTGGCAGTTGAAGAATACTGCAGCCACGGGTGGGCCTAGACTGTAAAGTGCGGAGAAGTCCCTTGAGTTGAAATTTGGTCTCCATCCTGGTGCATAAATGGTCTGCCGGACAGATTGGCGGAAAATAACAAAGACAAAGCGATGTATTCCTGCTGTTGGCTTTGGGCTTTCGTAGCCGACTATCTCGTTTCCTGAAATGTAGTTTTTATAACTTTTCAGAGCAAGTTAGGCAATATTGTGCCTCAGCTTTTCAGAACATCTTGTTGGATTTAGTGTACAATCTCAATGGCGCTACAAGGTTCAAATTCACCTTTATCTGCCTAAATGACATACTGCAGACTGGCTGCCAGATTATACAAACTTAAGCCAGTCATTTGAATAAATCTCTACAATTGTTAAATGTGGAAGTCAGAAAAATATATTCTGCCTATTGTGCTAGATTGCTAGCGTATGGTGAGTAATATTCTTTCACTTTGCACACCATTTCAGTAGTGATGAACTGTCGATCTTTACTCTATGGGTGAGTAATATTTTCATTTTTTTTGGGTCTATCTCAATACAAATTAGGTGTGGACATCATCAGGACTCCCGGAAGGTAGGTTTATTACAAATGTCTATTCAATACTCCGAAACAGTTAAATCGTGAAAATGATATGCAAAAGGAAGGGAACAACCCACCATAGCTTGCATCTGTTGATTCCGGAATGTCTGTCACCAACCTGTGTGACATGCGTACAACTGTAAGAAACATTTTATGATTTGATATTTAAAATCATTCATTGCAAGTGTTTCAGGTCGTACCAATGAAGGTATTCTCTTTTGGTTGGATTGCTTGGACTTGGTGAGTCAGGATCCACCATCACCTATTGGTAAGTTTGTTATCGTTCGTTGTTACAAGCATAAACTGGAGCACTCATTATGTAAATATATTCAATCAAGTGAAAATGATGTTTGAATTGTGTATGCATATGTCTTTGAAATGTTTGTCACGATTGATTTATTGCTTGTCTTCTGTGATGGCAATTTCATAGTTCTTCTAAATTACTATGCTTGTATAATTTGATTCTTAGGATCTGAGCTGTCCAATTGTTTAATGCTCTTCTTAGACAAAATGAAGTGTAATGAATGTAATCAAATTTTAGTTTCTCTGTGCTATTTCTGAACCATCGTAAGTTGGCCAGCGAAGTACATGCATCTTCACAACATATAACATGCATTGCTGGAAGTGACCATCATGGTTTCATGTTCCTATTGTGAATCGAAACCAATGTGTATAACTTAATTTTAGTGTGTGTCCGCATGCAAAGATGCTGGTATATGTGCTGACACCAGTGAAAGCAAATTGAACATCATTATATGATATATTTTAAATAAAATATAGAACTGCAAAAGGTCTTTCTCACACCACATGGACAGCTTTTAAATCTTAAGAGTGAAGATTCTTGCCTTCCAGTTTAATGGGTGTACTCTTACAGCTTTTAAATGTTATCTTACAGCGTGATATTTTGGAAAGAAAAAACGGTGACCTGACATACTGTGAAAATAATAACCTTGACCTGACATAGCCACTTGAGTTGCAGTAATAACTGTTTTGTTTGGTTAAACGTTAAAGGCAGAAAGCTCCAATCATATTCAATGGTCAAATGAGGTAGACAGGAGTTATGAACTCACCAAAGTGTAAAGGTTTCTCATGTCACGCCCAGCAATCTCGATCCGTGGCTCATTGACTACCTGTGAAGGCTTGAGCTCAGATCCATTAGTCAGCTCCCTATTGTTGTATAAGACTTTGAGTGATGCTGATTTGATAAATGGGTCCAAGATATCTCCAACTACATTGCCTACAACAAGTGGATCCCTTGACATGGTTACCTACAATTGGTGGTGTCGAGGAGATTAAGTACTATTGCTCAAGAGGAGCTAACTTGGCCTCGAAGTGTGCACTTGGGTGAAGTGAGCGGTGCAGGCCTGTGCTCTATATATACTCTCAGTCCTAGATGCTGAGCTATTTGTGACGACCGAAACTATTACTTCTGTACGCCATGGTATCTTTAAACTGCAAACAATGATATGGGTTGCCGTCACTTGAAATATTTAGGGCTGCACCCTCCGGGCCTACACCAATAGAAGAAGTGCTCGCTACCATTCCACGTAGGTGAATAAAATCTGATGTAATCGCACTCACTTATTCCCTATACCTAGAGCCTAACAAATAGGTGCCCCTAACGAAAAGGGGATTGCCTTTTGACTTATCTCCCAGACTGATGCATTATGTTCTTTGTTTTCTGCTATAAACTTTCCCACCCTCTTTATGTACACTTTCCCCCTCCAAATACAATTTAAGCTTAGTGTTTGGGTGAGTCCCCCCTCCCACCCCCCCTTGTCTTGTAACATGTCTAAATGCTAAATAAACGATCATGTATTTGTAGATTCTATTGTTTAGCTGTAAGTAAGATGAGTAACTAAGAGGTTTATAAAATTAGTGTAAGCGTGGTGTTCCGCCAAAAGAAGTGTAAGCATGGTGGGATGAGAATATTATACTACGATGTTAAAAAGTGGTAGGGGGTATTCCTGACAATTCTCTTTTTTTTTGCTGTCTTCTGCTTTGATAATAATCTTGATACCCCTGGATACCCATGAACTGAAATTGAAATCATTTCCAGTTTGTTCAACAAAAAGTTTATAACAGGAACTTATTGTTTTCAAATATATTAACTTTAGTTCCTGCAAAAAGTAAAATTAACTTTAGTCTCCTTTTAACTCAAGTAATTATTGCCGTAGACTTGCCACTGCAACTGCCTCTCTCTATTCTGTCAGCCAGTAGTTCTCCTCGAGCCTTGCCGATGGATCAAAAACTAGAAACAGACTGAATGCCTCTCTCCTCAAAGCTGTTGGAAAGAGCAAAAGTCATGTGTTGGCAGCGCAGCACTTTTAAGATCTCTTCTGATTTACCAACGTGGATTGTGGACAAAGGTAATATTAGTTTTTCGGCTTATTCAATAACAAATTGTTTTTTTTTTGGAACTCATAAATGTAAAGCATTGATTCATTTGCTTTTGCTTCCTTAAAATTTTACTGGCCTTTGTTCTGTTGGCACAATATAATGTTATCCTAGATCATGCTGCATTTGGGAAATATGCATGTAGCTGTACTTCTTACCTTCTGGAGTAGTACTATCTTTAGGAAAATAAATAGTATTGCTTAAAGTCCATCATAGTACGATCGGCTGAAGTTGAAAACCTCCATATCATACCTAAATGATTCACTTGAAGGTTAGATGTCTAATCTGTATGTGTCGCAAATACATCCACACAACCACATTCTACTTAAATTTATGTCTTATATTCTACTCCCTCTCCATACTAATTGTCACTGATTTAGTAGTTTATTTGATGGAATATGATGTTCGAGCATTCGACCTCATTACCTCAATAGAAGTTCTGTGAATACTTGTAGAAGTTTATTTGATTTTTGGCGTATATGCCATTCCAACTCTGTGATGGAATATCATTTGCAAAAGATTCTTCTTCAGTTGCTGATCTTTTGTCTTAAAAAAGGAACTGTATATGTCAACTTATACGGACTTCAGATAAAAGATGAGGCAAAGGTGTGTTAGATAAGGTCTACATTGATCTTGACTAGTAGGGGACCATAGAATCTAATTTTATTCCTGTACTTTACAGTAAAGTTTATGTGGACTTCATTCTCCTGATACTGCTGCATTCTGTAGGTTTTCAGTTTTGCAAGTTTGAGCCGTTTATGAATAAAAATTCGTAAGCAATTTCCCAAAGATAGAAAGAGAAGCCTTACTATGTTTGATTAGAGAAGTACCACTGCGCCTGACTTCAAAGGTAATAAATTTTAACTGTGCATGGTGTTATTTCTCAGGCCTGAATTTCAATTGAGTGAGTCAAAACAAAGAATTGCAAAGAGTTTAGTTATAAGAGATGATGAACCTTAAAGTTGATGGAATATGTGGATTGCCTTTTGGTTTGGTTTGTGGCTACACGGTCTTGATCCTTGACCAACGAATAAAGCAGTGCCGCCCTTCACATGGGCATATCCCATTGGTCTAGGCACTCGAATAGTGCATCGAACTCAGCGGAGAATGATAGACATCACATGGGCTACCCAAGTACAGACATGGACATTTGACAGAGATACTTCCAGCTTGGAATTACATGAAACAGACATTGATATGGAGGAAAAAACTTCCAGAAAAGGAAAAAAAATCCTGCGAGGTTTTGGATTTTGTGAAAAATGTGGATATTGCTTGGCTGCTGCGTGCTTCCATTGGTGGCTGCTGAAAAGCTGGATTCTGCTGCCTTCTGGTTCTGTGCTCTCATAGATAAAAGCTGTAGGCAATCATCAGTTGATCACCGTCTATGAGTATTACGTGAAGATAGGTAGGTGACTCTGAGCCTCTGGCATGGAAAATCTGTTTACTATGTTGTGAGAAATCGGACATGGCACACGAGTGACTGATCAAGGCAGCGAGACACTGACTAAGATTATTTGGTGGCAATACTGGTAATGTACTACAGTAGTACACATGCACCATCTACTACTGCCTAGCCATTTTTTCCATTGCCTCTATGGTAGTGCCAACAATTTTGTTTTCTCTTGATGGGTACGTAGGCTGCCATGCCATGAGAGTTGAACCGATCACTCAGAATCTGGGCATGGACTGGGGAATCCTTCCGGAAAAGACTAGCACTGCATTTGAGCTCAGGCCTAAGAGTTAAGCTACTTGGAGACTATAGCTGCCTGGGGCAAAGAAAGGTACGGGCCGCCTAAACCTCTCTCAGGCTATTGTTTTTGATTTTAATCATACTAGTCGATGTTTTTAGCCATCCTCTTTATTCTTTGTTTTGAGATGATCCTCTTTATTCTTTACGACACCCTCTGTTCCTAAATATAAGACGTTTTGACAGTCTAAAATAAACTGTCAAAACGTCTTATATTTAGGCTGGCCTCTTTTTTTTCTTTGCGCCACGCCTGTGGTGGGCAGCAGACACCAGATCAACCGTTCCATGTCACCGATGATTCTGCCTTGTATGTAGTTCACCAGTGTTTGAAGTTGAAGTGTGTTTTAGAGGGGAAAACAGATGACTGGAGTAGGAAAAGGTACCATGTAGCTGCTGGTGCTGCCTGTGCCTGGGTATCTACGGAGAGCGTACTTGTGGCATCGGTACATGTCCTGCAAGTTGTCCGCGGCTGGTCTGTCCATCAGATGAGCGTTTCGAGCGGAGTGCCGCTTGTTTGCTTGCTCGGTTGATCCAGTTGAGCTACGTCGGTCGCATCACCATCTTACGGTCTTGTCGGCTTCCTACACATCTGGAAGGAGATGGAGGTCAATGTTATGGCCCGGACGTATGCCTATGCCCTTACCCACTCTGGCCTATTCTGGTGTAGGCCGGTTTGGTTTGATCTTCTCACTTTGCAAACACTGCCGATAGAGCCATAGAGGCCGCCTATCGCCGTGAGCCGGCGGATGGCGGGGATGTCGGCTGTGGGTTGTCGGGATTTTGACTCCCCGGACTAGGCAGTAGCTGACTTTTTTTTTTTAAAACACCACCTCATATATTGATTAAATTAAAATGTTGTTACAATCATTTGTTCCAATATATGCCACACAGGCGGAGCATTACTAACTAGAATCCCGTCAGAACGATTAAGAAAAGTTAACTTATCTAACTCATGCGTCACCACATTTGCTTTCCGATTTATGTTTACCATTTTGAAACTTTGAAGAAGTTTTGTGATGCCGAGCGCTTCTTTCTTCAGATCAACAAGAGGGGACCTGTCAAGAAGCTCATTTGCAAGAAAGGCATAGACAAAGCAGAAAATTTCTTTCCGAGGGTCTCTTCAGTTCAGACGATACTCCCTCCGTCCCATAATATAAGACGTTTTTGGGGACAGAGGGGGTATTTTTTCTGCGGGGATTAATTCACTTGATAGAAACACGAAAAAGAAAGCTGCAAGATTACATTGTTATGTCCACCTGCTTGCGGCAGGATTAAACACGCATAAGAGTTGTCTCTTCGAAAGCTAAGAGGTGATGGTACGTCCACAAGGAAGGGAGGGTAAGGCTAAAGAGTGGAGTTCGTGGCAAATCCATGTCCTTGCTTCTTCCGATTCCGAGACCAGCAGGAAGACGAGGCGCTCCGACCCGACATCCCCGAAAGGACCACCACTATGGGCCTCTCACTGTCGAGATATTTCCTGAACCGGCCGCGGCCGGGCTATCATCAATCACACTCGGATCGAGCACCTATGGCTCCTGCGCGCGGCATCCACTGCGAAGTCCGCCGCGTGCGTGGCCGCCGGATTTCCAGCCAGCCGGACTTCTCGCGTCCACGCAGCCACGGTTCAGCGTAACTGGCCGCCGGCAACTTGTGTTGGCGAAGGAAAGGGCCGTATCATGCCATGTGAAGCGTAGCATCATCGCCGCCAACTTGGCGCCTCATCATTCGCAGGTCGGCATTGCTCCGCTCCCATGCCTTTTTCTGCTTCGTCGATAGGCTCATATGGTCTGACCGTCGCTGTCGTGGCACGGCGAGATGCGATGCGGTGCCTATGTATACTTATATCGCGGAAACAAGATGCAGTCCTGCTCCAAAACAGATCGTTAGGAACGTCACGCTCAGATATTGTTCGGCCCTAAAGGAAAAACCCTGCAATAATGAGCTTACGCAGCCGTGAAGAGCCACGGCCACCATCCTTCATCTCCTGCAGGAATGAGACCCAAGTTGCAGCTCGGAAGACGGAAAGCAACAAAGTTGAGACATTCTTCTTGCCTAAAAGGAAGTTTTCCTGCCAAGTTATTCGGGCCTCTCTCACCTCCAATCCAATGGAGCTGGTCAGTTCCAAAGAAGTTCGCAGCATGTCATTAGCTGCGAGCGCACTCGCGCTGCCGGATTCAAAGCGATCGCCCATGATGAGATTTCAATCATACAAGCAATGATGTCACCGTGCGGTTTTTATTCGATGCGGCCAAGCCTTTCTTTTTCTTAGAAGACGAGTAACATGCATGACACAGCACACTCAGAGAGATTAATGTACTGATGATCAGTTAGGCATCGGGTTCAGGTAATTTCCCGAAAGGTGGTGAGGTTATGCAAAGCATGATAGATGATGGCGAAAGGTATCAGGTCTTCGTGGATGGAACTTGGCCAAGATATGGGTATTCGAAAGGGCTACTACGACGCCTACATGCAAGACCTGCTCGCGTAGGCTACCGGTGCAAGGGATCTAGCTAGGGCCTATCAAAGATTTCTGATATATACGCTGACGAAGAGGCAAAGCCAAAACCATACTGAACAAGCTTTGATCGCACAGGTTTTATTATGGTTTTAGCATCTCTACAGCCCAACTCAGGCACAACGCCCACGAATAAAGGTTGGAGAATCATCAAATTTTATTCTTCCTTTTAGTTCTTATAATATTCATTACTCTCTGGTGCGCTTGTGTATAGGAGTTGTGAGATTTTCTCTGATATCTTTTCGGGTTTCAGTCAATGTTTGGTGGCTTTGTACTGTAGCGCCATCTTAGCATGATATTCTCCTCCGGGCTTTGGAAAACAGCAACCATCTGATTGTGTGGTCATTTGATAGATTGTCTGTCTTCTTAGGCCTTCCCAGTGCTCCACGGTGTACAGGTGCTAGGAAAGTTTAGCAACAAAAGCTAAACACCTATGCATTGGGAAGACTAGTTGCTAAGTATTTTAATGCACTTAGCACCTCATGTTAGCATCAATGCATTGGAAGTAACCTTACCGCGTGGGATAAAAAACCATAGTTACACCCTAGCCGCCTCCTCGTTTCTGCATCACGTGCTTCCTCTCCATGTTGTCTCCATCCCACACCTTCTCCTCTCTCGCTCATGTCTCTATTGATGAGCTTGCACCATCGTTGCGCTTCGCCTCTCCCTTGTCCTTGAGACACCGTCTCTTTCGGACCTACAGCCCAGCCAACAACGAATCTGGAACGCAATCGTAGGACAGGCTCAAACAAGCGAGGAGGCGTTGAAATGGGCCAAGAAGCAGCCGATTTGCTGGGCTAGGCCCTGATCATGAGCAGGAAAGGCAAAATTGATCTGTGGTTGGAGGGCAGGCTCTAGCCTGTTAAAGCCTGTACAGTAAATTCGTCCCTGTCCCCAGCAGTTGCTTCCTCCAATCCCTAGTATATAGTATTAAGAAGCAATTCCTTATATAACACTATCTTAAATTTTGTTTCCTTATTTGACACTGAAAACTTTTTTCTTCCCTATTTAACAACGAGTCTAAATTTTATGTCTTTTATAATGCTTTTGTCTATTTTAAGTTTAAATGACACTTAAAAAGACCATTGTACCTCTCATGTGGTATGTGTGTGTACGGGACAATAACACACACAACATCAATACGGGACAGTAGCACACACGCAGCGACAGTAGCACACGCAACAACACACACAAACACACACGCACACAACAAACACACAAACACGTAACAACACACACGCACACATAACAACACACACGCGCGCACTCACACATGTAACATTACGCAGCAGACACACACGCAGCAGCACACACACCAACAACAACACACACACGTAGCACATACACACGCACACGCACACACACGTAGCAGCACGCACACGCACGCGCACAAACACGCAGTAACACACATGCAGCAACATGCACACAACATCACTAGCACACACACGCATGCACAAACATGCAGCAACACGCACACAACATCACTAGCACACGTGCGCGCGCACACACAAGCGCAACAACACGCACACAAGCATATCACATGAGGGGTAAAATGGTCTTTTCATGTGTCACTTAGGCTTAAAATGGACAAAAGTGTTGTAAAAGGCATATAATTTAGACTTGCTGTTACATAGGGAAGAAATCATTTATCGATGTCAAATAGGGCATAAATTTTAAGCACGGTGTTAAATAAGGAATTCTCTCGAGTATTAAAGATGCAACTTTGGTGTGTGTATTGGGAGAAGGCACATGTATGAGCATAACCTGGATATTTTAGTGAGTAAAATGCATTCTCAGTCTTGAACTTGTTGAGACCGCTCATTTTGGTCACTGTACTATGAGAATTGTGATTTATGATCACAGAAGGCACCCACCTACACAAAGAAATTATGATATTGATGATTGAGAGCTCTCTGCAGTAATATTTGCTTGTGAAAAGTTTAGACGATATATTTCAGATGCAAAAGCAAAGGTCTACACGGATCGTCAGACTGTGAAAACCATTCTGACAAAGAAAAAATTGAAACCAAGATGGATCCGTTGGGCTTTGCAATTGCAAGAATTTGATATGCACATACCGGAGAGAAGCAGGATCAAGAACGCCAAGGTGCAAAGCATGTTGATGGAAGTAGATGAAGCTGAGTAACCCGACAACAAGATTTGATCTGTAGTCCCTATGGTACCTTAGGGCATCTCCAACGCCGACCCTCAAACCCCCGGCAACAATCCGGATCGAGCGGTCCGGACGCATTTTTCATCCAACGTGGTACCCCATCGGTCCGCGGAGAGGTTCAGACGTCTGTTTTCCTGCAAGCCGGAAGCAAACAGATGGACTTTGCGGGCGTCCGGACCGCTGCTGAAAGGGCATTTCCCTCCCCAAGTGATTTTGATGTAGATGACAACGTAAGTTGCGTACTAACCATTTGCTTAAGCTACAAAAATATATTCTGAAGTGGCACAAAACAATTAGGTTCCCTACGAAAGGAAAAGAACAAAGACGGTGTTTTCGGCGATTTTACTTTCTTTGGATGTTAGGAAAATCATACTATTAAAAGGGAGTATGCATTGGAAAGTATGAGTGGAATCAAGTCACAAGTATTGCACCACTTTCTCTTCCAATATTTTTGAGGAGATCTCCAGTTTCTACCAATATGCATGTTGTATCGCTCCCTTCATGGGAGCAGTACTACTATTGCTGGCTCAAGGCCGGTAGTACATCGCACTAGGCCGGCAGTACCGCGACCCCGTTAGAGCGACAGTGTCAGACCAAGTGTCGGACCAACTACCGTAGTGGGGGGGGGGGCATTATTTTGGCAGTGGTACTAGAGCGCTAGGGCCACAGAAGTACCCAACTATTGTATTTTAGCTCGTACTACCGGTGTCGGAAGCGGTTGTACCTTTTGGGCATGAGCACTACAGATCTACCAGTGGGCTGGTTGTACCGTTCCCTTGACCTGAAGTACCACTCCCTTGTTGAAGTGGGACTACTGGGCCAAGTACCGTAGGAATTACCGCATTGGGCTAAATACCCACTGATTTGCCCATGGTACTAGGGAAGTACTACTACGAGAATACCGATTATTTTATTAGCCAGTACTATTGGGGTCTGGTGCGGTTAAGGCCTTTGGAGTGCTGTCTGAAGGGACGAGTTGTACCGCTCCCGGAAGGAAAGTATTGCTTAGTACAAAAATCTGCATAATGCACTAGTGCAGAAAGCCTAGCTATGGCGTGGTAAAAACAGCCTTGCTGGCATGGACACTTGATACCATCAATATGACGTTATTTTTTAGAAGTAGTGGTGTTGGAGCCCACGTCGGAAGTATTTAATATGTTGATGGCGTGCCACGTGGCCAACGTCAGCAGTAAGTGTATGGTACCACTGTCGTGCCTTTTTGGCCAACGTCAGTGAACCATTTTTTCAAAAATATATATGCATTTAAACCATCAACTAATTTAAGATGTAATGTTGCATCATCTAGTTCAACTCCATAGAACTACATAGGTACCATCAACTTAACTAGTCGAACTCCACAAGAATACATAGGTGCTCATCGGTCAACTTAACTATTTCAACTTCACAAAAGAGCCTGGTAGTTGGTTGATCATACTTCTTCATCTAAGATTAACTTCAACTAAGTAATCTTGTGTCTATTGTTCACTTCATCTTTTCTGAAATGAGCTACCTCCATCTTCAGCTCATAGACATCTCCTGAATTGCCCCGGGTTGGCCCCGCACGGTACTCTAGTTTGGACCAACACTCATTAGGAGCACTGACCCGGGTTGTTGATTAATTATCCACGGGTGCCGACGGGTCCCTATGCAATTTTATTAGTTATTTGGTAAATGTAATACTAATGTTGGGCCTTGCGAGAAGAGTTTTATCCCAAAACGAA
>CBMN010088969.1:0-16352 GCA_000582825.1 Hordeum pubiflorum | reverse complement strand
GGGGCATCGGGAGGCGCCCGAGGGGCCAGCACACATCAGGGTGCCCCCCCCCCCAGGGCGCGCCCTGTTGCGTGATGGTGCCATCGTGCGGCCGCCGGTCTCCTCTCGACTCTCCCAGTTCTTCTTTTGGTCCAGAAAAAATCATCAAAAGGTTTCGTGGCAATTGGANNTCGTTTGGTATTGTAAACCTAAGATTAAAAAACATGCACAAAACAACAACTCGCACTGAGCACTGGGGTCAATAGGTTAGTGCTCAAAAATATTATAAATTGGTAATAAAGACCCAGAAAGTATCCTAAAATGATAATATATCGGCATGGAACAATCAAAAATTATATATACGTTGGAGACATCTCAACAACTTACAAGCTTTTGAAGTGATGGTGTCCTGACGATACTCCTAAACGCGGTTTTCTTTAGCTGCGTTTTTTTGTATTTTTTTTTTGTTTTCTTTAATGTTTTAGTTCTTTGCTTCTTTAAAAAAGTTCAGCCTTTCAAAATAAGTTTAGACTTTAGAAAAAATGTTCACTAATGCAAAACAATGTTCACAAATTTTAAAAAACGTTCCCTTCAAAAAAAATGTTCACTTTCTACAAAATGAACAAAATTTGAGGTTTGGTTGAAACATTTGAAATTTTCGACTGCATTTTTTTAATTTTGATGAAAAAATGAATTTTTCATCAACAATTTTGAGTTTGATGAAGATTTATTTAACTTCATGAACATTTTGAATAAGATGATTTTTTTTATTTCAATGAACAAATTTTCAATTATATTAAGGAATTTTTAGTTCAAGAACATTTCTTGAAATAGATAAACTTTGTTTTATATTCTGAACATTTCTTCAAAAAATCATGAGCATTTCTATTGTGATGAACATTTTTAATTTCGAGGATAAAAGTGAATTATTTTTCAAAACAAAAACATCAATTCGGAAAAATGTACAGATTTCAGAAAATGCTAATGAATTTGGAAAAATGATTAATAAAAAAATGAAAGGAAAATTGAATAAAAAAATAAAAATCGACATCTAAAAGAGAAAGGAAAAACCAAAAAACAGAAGAGCAAAAAACCAGAAACAGCAGAAAAAGAAAAACCATAAACGAAAAAGATGGGCCAGCGCAAATGTTTCGCAGCGGTAAGCAAGGGGTACACGAGGCCTGGGCATTCGGTTTAACCGAACCGATTGGTTCGGTCATCGGGTTTAACCAAGCACAACCCAAGTCGTCGGCCAGGAACTAGTTTACAATACAATTATTTAATATACCTTGCATGCACATCTTCGCACATGCAACAGTGCGAGTTAGAAATGACAGCGATGCATCCTTTCTCAATAGGAAGTCGATGTGGTACTAAAATGTGAATGCACCAATGCCATGTGCTGCAGAACTAGTATTATGGGCTAATTGATAGAATGATTTTGGGCGGTAATAAAAGTGTGGGCCAATAGAAAAAATTGAGAAGTGAAAAAAGGCCCAAAGAGGCCGAGAGCTACATTGGGACGACTTGCACAGCTGGGTTTGGGCAGCGAGAATATGGAAGAGTGAATGGTGCTTTGTAAATTTGGTTTTACAGGTTAATTATGTGTAACAACCGAATTTACCTAGCTAATTTCGGTTCTGCAATTTTCATGACCGAAATAGGAACCGATTTTTTCGGTTTCGATCCATTCGGCTTCGGTCCCGGTTCTTTCGGTTCGGTACATCGGTCCTCGGTTAATATGCCCACCCCTACGCGCGATTGCTACCCAGCGACCCGCGCGCCAAATATGATGTGCCTTGAATATGATTGTGTTATGTTGCTCCAAGTTCCACCATGCAGTGAAGTGGTCTGTACATCACATTGGACATTTACACACGCAGATTGGGAACTGATGAGATTTTGTTCGTTTTTTCTTTTTGTTTTGTTCTGGTTTTCTAGGTTTAATACTTTATTTTTTCGGCTTTATTTTTTTTATTGTTTTAGTTTTCTATAAATAATTACCTTTTTGCTTTTAAAACTATAAAAACTATTGTTATTTCAAAAGTTTCTCAAATTTTCAAACATTTTCAAAAACATATTTCGTAAATTTATGAACATTTTTGATTTTTTTGAATATCAAAACAATTACGAAAATATATTCAAATTCGTAAATATTTGAAAAAAAAAATCACATTAATTAAATGTATACAAATCTGGCAGTCGTTTTTTTAGGCAAAACCTGAATAGGGAAAACAAAACGAAAAAGCTGCTAAAGAAAACCGCAGAGGAGCCTCGGGACAGCGCCTCTTCAAGAATAGACGGTTCTCTGGCAGTTGTAGTTCGTAATCGTGAGAGCACAACAGGAATTCCCCCAGTTTGGATATGTGCTCAGGATTGGTCTCATCCCAATCCCACTCATCAGTCATAGGGATACTGCAAAGGTATTTAGCAGATGTATGCTCAGCTTACTTGAAACTATAAAGTGCTTATTTATGAGACCGAACTAATTGGAATTAGCTGAATAATATCGACATGGCAACTAAAAAATCGATCCACAAGTAAGAATACACTGACCTTTTTGCATGTTGTCATTGTGGGCACCGGGAATGAAACGATAAAACGGACGGCCAATCATTAGTTTCAATGGCGCTCATGGAGGCGGCGACTACAAGGAGCTTCTCAACTGTCCCATGGATAGTTGTGGCTAAGGTTTGGCATTGGCGGCTTAGTGAGAGCCGGTGTAGATTGCTACATTTTGTATGGTGATGGCCTCATAAAAAATGGAAGGGGGAATGAGCCAAAACACAATTAAGCGAGAGGAATGAGCCTCAAGAGGGCACATCACCTTTCCTTCTCTGCGTTTGGAATCATTTCTCCCATCTATTTTCTACATGGCTGACACCATAAAATAAGATAACATACCCCGACCCTCATCAAGCTGCCAGCCCCAAATTCTAGCTGCCACCATCCATGAGAATGGTTAACAAGCTCCGTGCAGCCGTCGCCTCCTTGGATGCCATTGAACCAACGATTGGTCGTCCGTACTACCGTTTCATTTCCGATGCCAACGATGAAATCGCACAAGAAAGGTTTATGTATTAGATGTTCTTGCTTTTAGATTGGTTTACTGGTTAACATATTGATATAAATTGTCTGATTCCAACTCGTTAGGTCACATGAATATGTACTTTCAAAGTTCAATTAAGCTAAACGCGGGTGTGTTGTATCCCTTTGCAATATCGCAATGACTGATAAGCTGGACTGGGACGACCTCAATCCTGAGCTCATATCCAAGGTGGTGTAATTGTTGTTGCGCTCCGAAGTGAACGAGTACAACCGCATGACAACTGACAAGCCTTATGCAAGTGTGCTGAGGATCCTAAACGCGGTTTTATTTATAAAAAGCATAAATTTAAAAATGTTAGCAAATTATAAAAAACTCCACATAAATTTTAAAAATCATAAATTGAGAAATGTTTGTGAATTTAAAAAAATCATCAATTGAAAATATAATTGGATTTTTCAGGAAAATACTCACAAACACCTGTATTAATGCAATTTTATATATATAGCGACATGCGCGCCGGGAAAGAAGCCAACACGCGGCTTCTCGCTCCCGCAGGCGCGACCTTGGGACGGTCCAAGTGTGGTGTGCGGCTCCTTTAAAAAGTGTGGTTTGCGTTATCTTTTTGTTTTCTTTATTGTTTTTATTTATTTGCTTCTTTAAAAAGGTTCAGGATTTCAAAATAAGTTTAGACTTTTAAACAAATGTTCACGAATTTTAAAAAATTCTCCCGTTCAGAAAAATATTCACTTTCTTAAAAATGAATAAAAAGTTAATATTAATTGACACTTTTTACAATTTTGACTGCAAAATTTTGTATTTGGATGAAAAAATGAATTTTTCATCAACATTTTTTGAATTTGATGAACATTTATTTAACTTAATGAACATTTTTTAATATGATGAATATATTTTGATTTTGATGAACAACTTTTGAATTAGATGAAGAAATTTTAAACTCGAGAACATGTTTTGAATTTGTTGAACATTTTTTAATATTATGACCATTTATAATAAACTCATGAATATTTCTATTATGATGACATTTTTTATTTTGATAAAAAATATTTTTAATTAAAATTTCATGGATTCGAAAAAATGTACAAATTTCAGAAAATGATAGTGAATTTGGAAAACCGTTAAAGAAAAAAGTATGGGGTACAAGATGGGCTGGCACAAATTTTTTGCAGTGGTAAGCATGGGGTACGCGTGCGGTTGCTACCCAGTGACCCGTGCATCAAATAGGATACACCTTGAAAATGATTGTGTTATGTTGCTCGAAGTTCCACCATTCCGTGAAGTGGTCTGTACATCACATTCGAACATTTACACACACAGATTGGGAACTGATGAGATTTTGTTCTTCTTTTCGTTTTGTTCTGGTTTTATAGGTTTGTTTATTATTATTATTATTATTATTATTTTATTGTTTTAGTTTTATATAAATATTTTTCATTTTCCTTTTAAAAAATATAATTATTTTTAATTCAATAGTTTTCCACATTTGCAAAAAAAATCAAAAATTAATATTTTCTAAATTTATGAATATCTTTGAATTTTGTGAACATTTGAAAAAATTGTGAACATATATTCAAATTTGTGAACATTTTTTAAAATTTACATTCATTAAATCTATACAAATCTGGCAGTCGTTTAATTCGGGAAAACCTGAATAGTGAAAACAAAACGTAAAACACTACTAAAGAAAACCGCGGAGGAGCCTCAGGACGACGCCTCTCCAAGAATAGACGGTTATCTAAAAGTTGTAGTTCGTAACGTCAGACCACAACAGGAATTCCGCTAGTTTGGATACATGCTCGGGATTGAGCTCGGTCCAATCCTGCTCATTAGTCATAGGGATACTGCAAAGGTATTCAGACAATGTATGTTCAGCTTAGTTAGAACTATAAAGTGCGTATTCATGAGACCGAACTAATTGGAATCAGCTGAATAATATCGACATGGCAACTTAAAAATCGATCCACAAGCAAGAATACACGGACCTTTTTTGCGTGTTGTCATTGTCGACACCGGAAATATAATGGTACAACGGACGACCAGTCATTAGTTTCAGTGGCGCCCATGGAGGCGGCGACTATAATGAGCTTCTCAATTGTCCCATGGATGGTTGTGGCTAGGGTTTGGCATTGGCTGCTTGGTGAGAGCCGGTGTAGGTTGGACCATTTTGTATGGTGGTGGCCTCATAGAAAATGGAAGGTGGAATGAGCTGAAACACAAAAAAGCGAGAGGAATGAGCCTCAGGAGGGCACATCACCTTTCCTTCTCTATGTTCCGAATCATTCCTCCCATCTATTTTCTACATGGCTGTCACCATAAAATAAGATCCAATCTACCCCAGCCCTCACCAAGCTGTCGGCCCCAAACTCTAGCTGCCACAATCCATGGGACTGGTTAACAAGCTCTGTGCAGCCGTGGCCTCCATGGACGCCACTAAACCAATGATTGGTCGTCCGTACTACCGTTACATTCCCGATGCCAATGGTGGCATCGCACAAGAAAGGTTTATGTATTAGATGTTCTTGCTTGTAGATCGGTTTACTGGTTAAGATATTGATATAACTTGGCTGATTCCAATTCGTTAGATCACATGAATATGTACTTTCGAAGTTCAATTAAGCTAAGCACGGATGTGATGTATCCCTTTGCAGTATCACAGTGACTGGTGAGCGGGACTGGGACAACTTCAATCCTGAGCTCGTATCCAAGGTGGCGTAATTCCTACTGCGCTCCGACGTAAAGGACTACAACCACCTGACAACTAACAAGCCTTGGAAGTGATGGTGTCCCGAGGATACTCCTAAACATGGTTTTCTTTAGCAGCATTTTTTCCCTTTGTTTCTCTCGTTTGGTATCTACTACAAAACCGACTTGCGGATTTTTATAGAATTAAAAACTAAAATTGTGAAATTCAATTAATGTTCACAATAAATAAAAATGTATGTTCACAAGTTTTATAAAAAAAAATTAGAAATAGTAGCAAATTGTTAAAAATCTTCATAAATTTAGAAACGTTTGTGAATTTAAAAAAACATGAATTAATATATATTATTGAATTTTTAAAGCGGAAAATGTGAAATAGCAGAAAACAAAAAGAACAAGAAAAATAAAACAAGAAAAAGAAAACCAGAAAAATGAGAATAAAACAAAAGCAAAAAAGCGAGTAAAAGAACGAACGTTGTGCTGAATGACCAGCAACGTCTACATGAATCGGCTCAACTCGCACGCCTTGTGGCGTGAGAAATGGATATAATGAACCTCTTATAGGCTTTCTCCGCTATAGGCGCCACATAGACACGCCGGTAGGCTTGGGCTTGCACGAGGTTCGATTGGCTCCGACACATGCACATGTGCCTCGCCATGGACCAAGCCTCATGATGACTATGTTAACAACTTCATTATAATCCCAAACTTTTTAACAATTTCATGAAAGAAGATTAATATTTTTTTAAGGGTAGACAAACCTCTATGGTGATGCGGGATTGAAGAGGTTGAGCATGTCAAGACCGTCGTGTTGATCATGAACGACGAGGCCGAGGTCAAGTCGCCCGTAGCCAGAGCCAACGTAGTGTGCGCCCAAGGCAATGTGCTGGAGGTTGAAGGAGTGACGCGGCGGGGCGGCAACTGACGTCGTCGATGACGAGGATTAGCGACGGGGACAACAACGTGAACATGTGGCACCATGTCGTGTAGAGAGCACGTACCACTTGAGATTGTTGACGATGACGTCAACCCGGAGGACGAGGTCCACCGGCAGACCAGCCCAACGGGACATGGCAGTGGGTGGATTATGTTCACAAATGGTGGTTTGAGCAGGGATAGAGACGATTGGAAGGTTGGGAATTTTTCGCCTTCCAATAATGTCACAGCTCGGAGTGAGTGATGCACACACTCTTTATAGGAAATTGTACCAGGGTTTGATTGGTCACTGTATTGGTTGGGCTAGGACGAGTGATGCAAAAAAAGATTGGATTATTCACTGCTGGTGCGTTATCTAAAGATGAAATGTGTTTTTATTAGTCGGAATGTGTTTTTAAAGTGTTGAAATCTGTTTTCATCGCCTTATTTAGTGCTGAAATCTTTTTTGTTATTGAAATGTCTAATTAATTGCTGAAATCCTTTTGAGAGATGAAATCTCTCGTTAAGTGCTGAAATCTGTTTTCTACTCTTCAATTGTCTTATTAAGTGCTGAAATCTATTTTATTGCTGAAATATTTTTAAAAGATTAAATAAGTCATCAAGTTTTGAAATCTGTTTTTTATTCTTGAAATGTCTTGTTGAGGGTTGAAATATGCCTCTTATTGTTGAAATGTCTTATGAAGTGTTGGGACCTTTTTTATTGCTGAAATGTCTTACTAAGTGCTGGAATCTGTTTTTAATAATGAGATCTCGTATTAAGTGTTAGAAATCGTCTTTATTACTCGAATATCTTATTAAGAATTGAAATATATGTTTTATTTCTTACACGTCTTATTAAGTGACTCAATATGTTTTTTTATTGCTTAAATATCTTATTAAGTGCTGGAATCCAATTTTTATTTGTTGGAATGTGTTTTGTAAATGCTGAAACCTTTTCTTTATTACTGAAATGTCTTGTTATGTGTTGGACGATTTTTAATTGCTCAAATGTCTTATTATGTGTCGACATGTGTTTTGAACTAGATCATTCCTCGTGTTTTGCTACGAGAAAACATAGTTGAAAGGAAAAAATGAATCAACTAATCTAAAAAAGGGATATGTATAACCTGTTTTTATGATTAGGGCACTCAAGGTAAGCCCTCGCACTGAAATTGAAAGAGTTTTGCATCTGTTGGTGCTAACAAATTTACAACTATTTCATCTGCCATAGTTGCAAGACGTACCTTGAACCACAAACATATATGAACACAAATTCAGAAGGAACAAATCATAAATACTATGACAGGAGCTAACTACCTATTGGAAAACGTAGTAGAAAACAAAAGAAAAATCGGCCTGCATAACAAGTTCTCGGGATCACTATAAAAATGCATAGAGGTTAGATCAAATTGTTACCAACTCGGAGTAACAGCGGAAGAATAGTTGGCGAAGATCCGTTGATGCTGATTCCCGAAGCTAGGATTTACGACCTTTCAACCGTGAGAATTTTCTCCCTCGAACAACGACCGAAAGCACGATCTCACCATGGGTTGCACACATACGAGATCAGCGATCCGACAACGCTTCGCCATCTAGAACTAGAAGGGAATGGAGCAGCCTTGTGGTGTGGAGGAACTTTTGGTGTGGAGAGAGAGAGTAAGAGGGGAGGGGAGGCAGCCACCCATGTAGGCGGATGAGACACGGGGAATGGCGGCGGTGGAGCAAATCATACAGCTGGGCGATTCAAATTTCATTTTTCATCAGTTATATCACATACCCCTCAAAAGAAAAATCAGTTATATCACATACCAGACTTCTTCCCTGAACTTTGTTCTATCCAGTAGGTTATGTGTGTACAGGTTACTCGAGCTTTATTGTCATTCGGTTAATCCCTGCCATATAGAATTACAAGTTGCATTACAAATTTGTGAAACAAGGCAGTCACATTACAAGCTACTCAAGATTTACTGTCATTCGGTCAATCCATGTCTGTCATATAGAATTAGAAGTTGCATTACATTCGGTTAATCCCAGTTACATGTTACTCAAGGTTCTGTAGTAGAAACAAGGAGCTGCATTGCAAATTTGTGATTACAAAATCGATCTGGACATCATTTTTTCTTGTTTGCAAACACCACCTTTGACCAAAAGCTTGCAACCAACTTTCTGTTGAAGATCTTCACCGATGAGCGTCGTTTTTTGCTTGGTTTGGTCATCTAAAGGGCAAATTGTTCTATCAGTTAAACGAAAATTGTAAATGACAGAGAAAAACAAATAACAAAAACAATGAATGGAACTATGCTACAACAAAACTAATGAAGCAAAAGCAAGGACTACTAATGAGCTAGTTCACTTAGATTGAGACTCAAGATCTAGTTCATTTTTAGCTAGTTCCTTACGTGCAGATGTATTCTCTTGAGAATAAATACACATGGCAGCTTTCAAAAAATACACAAGACACCATAAGTGTGTGCTATCCTAAGTGCCGGTTGGTCAATATACATTCATTGTTACTGGAACGGATGGAGTATCTACAGTTTAGTTGCAACTCAAATATGTGTATTCCTAGCTATCGGTTTTGAATCACATTGTAGGTCTGTTATTGAATTTCGTACTGGATAACATGGAAGAACAATGGATCGGCTCATTGTGTGCATGGCGGTGGCTCCAATTGACAATCTAATCTTTAACACTTATCTTTATTTTCTCGTAGTTACTGTAAACTACTAGTTCTAAAACAGTATTTCATTGAGTTTTCTGCTTGTAAATCTGCACTTGAGACAACGAACTCATTTGTGTCATTTGCACCTGATATAATGAGATTTAAATTATCATTTGTATCTTTGTAATGGTGCTGTCTTTGAGATCTCTACTTTTTCAAGCAACCTGTTACACTCGGTGCCAAGGAAATGTGGAAGTACCTGTCTCTTCATCATCAGATATGCATATCACATCAGGAGCCGCCACACCATGGGGATCACTGGGCAGCCCAAGACCTTCTGTTAGCCATTCATCCAGTGATGCTGAATCAGAATCTGACTGCGGCGAGCCTGGTGCGGAAAGCCCAACACACCTACTTGGCAACACATTCGACACAGCTGAGGAAACGCCGCTAGACGTCGTAGTCAAACCTCGCGGTGATGTTAGTGGAAGAACTGGATTTGGAATCGAAGGTACTGGTGACAGCAGGTGTGTTGGCTGTGAACTTGATGGCAGTGGTGGAACCTGCTGAATTTGATGTGAACTTGATGGCCCCAAGGGTGCGGGTATAGTGGGGTGTGAACTTGGGTGCAAGCTTGACAGTGATGGGTTCCCTGGGGGGACTGCCTGTGGGCATGATTGTCTTATGTTTGTTGGAGACATAGGGGTAAAACATGTCCTTGCAGACATGCTGTCCAGCCTAGTTGGAAGCTGCTGCTGACTTGCAGATGCCATCGAATGCACCTGTGGAGGCAACCTGCACCGAAGATGAGGAGCAGGTGCATGTGCTAGTTCAGTCTGGACTCCAAAGCTTCCCCATGGCAGAACTGGCGCGAGACTTAAAGTAGTTGAGGTTGATCTGACAATGTTGTTTAGTATGGAGGGACGAGGTCTGACCACTTGTGAAGATGGCAATGGTGATGGTGATGGTCGATCGACCTGTAACGGTTGGACAAGATGTATCAGCACTGGTGGTCGAGCAGCTGATGACGACGCAGTTGGTGATGCAGTCGATGCCACCGCTGAAGGCCTCGTGGGAACTTGCTGAGAAGCCTGGGGTGTCTGGTGATTTGGAGGGCTGTGGGTTCTAACTGCGGATCAAAGAAAGTAGCATTAGCAATAAAGATATGGAACAGATGTTTGCAAATCATGTCAGCATATTCATTTAGAGGAAATAAAAAATGATTGCTTATAGTCAATACTCAATACCTTGTTCTCCAGAAGATACGAATGTATCCTGAAGATAGCCAGCTAGTGACTGTGACGATGATGATGCTGATGGTCGTTCGACCTGTAACGGTTGGACATGATGTATCAGCACTGGTGGTCGAGCAGCTGACGACGACGCAGCTGGTGATGCAGTCGATGCAACTGCTGAAGGCCTCATGGGAACTTGCTGAGAAGCAATCCGGTGGGGTGTCTGGTGATTTGGAGGGCCGTGGGCTCTAACTGCAGATCAAAGTAATATTAGCATTAGCGACAGAGATTTGGGACGGATGCTTGCAAATCATGTCAGCATATTCATTTAGAGGACATAAAAAATGATTGCTTATAGTCAATACTCAATACCTTGTTCTCCAGAAGATATGAATTTATCCCGAAGATAACCAGCTAGTGACTGGTTGAGGAGAACTTTCTCAAATAAATTACCAAGTGTCTTCGTTTGCTGAAGATGAGTGGATTCTCGTTCTTGAAGTAATAGATCATACTTTTGTTTGAGCTTCTCAATTTCTTGGCCACACTCGGTCCTAAGATGTGATTGCTGTCCATAAGTGAAAAAATGAGAACAAGAAAATCCCAGAACTAGTGTACAAAATTCACAACCAAGATATACATACATGAGCCAGAAGAAATAGCAAACCTTTAGCTCGTGGGTTCTATTAAGCGAGTCAATGTGTAACCGGAATCTGTGCAACTCATTTTTCAGTGGATCATCACCAACTGGTGGATGATTAAACATCCTTGGTGCCAACGGAAAGTGTTGTGCTGAAGAACCCGGTGCAGCCTCGGGTTGATGACTTGGTGGTTGACACATATCAGGGTGTGTTCTTTCAAGCAGAATACTGGACGGTGGAACCGATGGATTCATTGCAGATGGCAAACACTGAGATGATGGTACACGAGAAAAGCTTGCTTGTTCTGCATCTCTTTGTGAGAGTTCAGTTGGCACCATACTTGGTTGTGCAGACTGAATTATCAGATCTGTCTGAGTATAAGCTTCCCTGGATGCTGGTGGCTGCATTTCAGGTTGCAAAGTCTGAGCTGATGTTATACCAGAACGGTCTACTTGTTCTGCCTCTCTTTGCAGAAGCTGTGCTGGTGCTACAATTGGTTGGGCTAACTGCATTACAAGATTGGCCTCAGCTTCAACTTCCTTAGACATTTGCAAGGAAGCCTGGCTGGGAACAGGAGCCACAGTTTGTGGTTCTAAGTAAGGTGGATCTGCCTGAGTATTGTCCCCATTGCCGGTGTTAACTTCCATTTCAGCATCTACTAAATGTCCGTCGGTCTCTCCCGGTAATGGTTGCGAACCCACACCACTCTGTCGCTCAACATGTTCAGTCCTATGGTCACCACTTGAAGATTCCTGATAGATGTTACAGGTACATATGATTAATATCATAAAGGATACTGATAAAAAAAAGGTCAAAAGGAATACTGGTGCAACCATAATGTAATGAAGCGCCATGAACTGGAACATGAAGACCATGTGCTCAGCACCAACTCAAATGGAAAGATAAGTGCTGCATCAACTGGGAGGTCCACTGTTTGGAAGTACTTTCAAGTAAATGGGTACAGAGAGTCACAGACACTCATAGATGAGCCTACTGAACATTTCTTTTCCTTTCGCTGTATTACAAAGAACTTAAATGAGTAAGTACAGCGCATGATGAGCAAGTAACCATGTTTACATTGCTACGTCGAAAGAGCAAAAACGACACATCCTAGATGAGCCTACTAAACATCTCCTTTCCATTTCGCCATATCAGAAAGGAAAATTTATATGAAAAATCTAAAATCCATAAAACATGACATGAAACTTGAACCAAAGCTTCAATAGTTGTAATAAATTGACTGCAAGTTATGTTATAAGTTTCTGTAAAAAAGAAAGTTAAGCTGACAGTTCTGACATGGATAAGCTTATAAAATCAAAATGACACCACTCCAAAGAACTAGCAAGTATAAGACCTGATAAATCCATGCCGTACCTGATTAATAGAATTATCAATTGCAGGACTAGAATTTAATTGGTGTTGAACAGCCAGAGATGCCCCTCCTTGCGAGTCGATGCAATCAAAACTATTGCTGATCATGTTCTCTGTCGAACCAACACCTTCTGATGCTAGCCTGCCTTCATTGTGGATAAGAACTTCAGCAGAACCATTTTTCGCTGCTTCTGCATTCATAACATCAGATGGAATCACACTACCAGCCAATGTAACTTCCATCGCTGAAGTTTCGTGCAAAGACTGCAGACAGTTCGCCAAAGTAGCTGTATCAACACAGGAGCTAAAGTGGCTGAATTCCTCAATAGCAAAGCCTGAATCTGGTAAATAAATACGCTGATCAAAAGTATGATCTAATTGGCCATATTTTGCTTCGTGAAGGAACTTTTCCTTCAACTGCAACTCCTTAGTCCACACCTTCGATTGCTGTAAGTCAAGCTTCTCACGTTGGTACCTCATGTGCTTCAGAAACGCATATAGTAGCATAGTGAACCAGTCAACTATTAGGTTTGTTAGCATGGTGAGCCATTCAACTATTAGCTTTGTTTGACCACCTCTGTCCTCTGGATCAGCTTGAGACCTACGAAGATGTTCCACAACTATGCTGCATGCTTTTCTCAGTTTCAGCACTCCATTGTGCCTGTGCATGTCAAACATTGCGACCTCGTTTGCTTGTTTATCATGGATATTCTTTTCTCTCAAGGAGAAAACCATGTCAACTAAATTAATTCTTTTCTCTGCGATTCTATTAAGAAGTACATCCTTTGATAAATGTTGTTTTTCATGAATCTCTGGGACAGATAGCAGTTCCTTCTCTCCTGGTACAATAGCCTCAATCACTAAATCATGTGAATCCTCTTGATGTGATTCGTTACCACCAACAGATGCTGTCTGCTTAGGGCTTGATTTGTCATTCCCATATTTAGTTGAGGTCTCCTGCTGATATGGTGACATGTCCTTTACTGAAATTGATTGATTATTCTTGCCTGTTCCGCCTCCTCTACGTGCAAACTTCTTCTTTAGGTTCCTTAGCTTCTTATAAACCAACTCAGTGGAAGTTTCACTGCACTCATAGTTCAAGTGTTTTTCAGCAAGGGCCAGAGATTCTTTATGATTAACCTTGTGCCTTGAGAGAGACGCAGCATGCCAGCACTGAAGTGAAGCATACAAAGAAGGAAAACATTCATGAAGAACAGCAACATTTAACATTGAACATGTAGTACAAAATTACAGAAGGCTCTTCTCTAACCAGTGCAATGCTGAATGCATGCTTTGACACCTGACTGACTTGGTGATTCTTCAAAGCATACTCAAGAAGTTCTTCACATACACATTTAACACTCCCCTGCACAACATGTTACCATTCCATCGAAGAATCCAATCAGCTAAAATAGCAAAATGATGAGTATATGTAATCATGTGTCTTCGGGAATTTCAACCTCACTAAAATGGTAGGGTGAATTACTTTTTGATAACTTGTCTGCGTATTTATTTGCTACACATAATGTATTGCCGTTCAGAATCGCTGCACTCTTCAGTTTAGGCACAATTTATGATTGTTGATCAATTACAAACAACCAAACATTTTACTACTTCTCTTCGGGATGTATTTGGTTCTTAATATCTTCCTTACAGAACTTTCAATATTGCCAATAGGTTTCTTACTTCTAACCAAAGGAATATATTAAACACTAAGAGCAACTCTAGCAGAATCGGCAAAACGGCCCAATCGCCATAATAACCGCCTGTGCGTTGGGGGCCAAAAAAAGGGGTCTAGCAAAGTCGCCATATCACCCTTGGCCTCCAAGATTTTTGGAACATGCTCCAAATAGTGGGTCGTAGCCTCCTTATTTGGAGGCTGAACGGGGAGCAAAGTTTCACCTCTCATCGCCCTCCCGCATGGCCTCTCTCTCTCTCTCCCTCTCTGCCAATGGAGCGTGTCAGATGCCCGTACCAGTCCTGCAGCCACTTATCTCACGGGGAAACGAGCCAATTAATGGTTGTCGCCTCGTGTCCAACAGCCCGTACCCATTTCCGCGACATTTTCCGGCCACCAGCCCACACCATTTCCCGCTGCTCGTGGATATAAAAAGGCCAGCACCCATCCCAGCTCTTCTACCCACCGCCCACAGCTCCACTTTCTTCTCCACTTCCCTCCTTGTCCTCACCATGCCGCTTCGCCCGACTGGCTGCCACTCACGGAGGAGACACGGCAGCTGGACGAGGACGTGCGGGAGGACGGAGGAGGCTGCCTTCATCGCGGAGGAGTGCGATCGCCAGGACGGGCTGGACGATGTCGCCGGGACGTCCGAGATCGACTCCACGGCTGGTTTCCCGCCACTCCCTCGCTGCTAGGGCAGCTTGGGATGCTCGCCAGGCTGCCGCCCCCGCCCTAGGCGTCGAGGAGGCCGGGGCGGAGAGTGAGTGTGCCTTCTGGGCCAACTTCAAGGTGGCGCAGGCGACAGTTTAGGAGATGGATGCAGAGGAGCGCGTCATCTGGGACCATTCCTTTGCTGGCCAAGCCACCCCCAACCTCAACGATGGTGCCTGGCCAAAATGGGATGAAGGCACTCCCACCCAATTTTGCGCGGCCAGGGAGCGTGGCCGCGTCTGTCCCCTTCTAGTCCTGCTACGACAAGAACCGCACCGAACCATCCCGCCACCGCACCTAGTCCTTGACCCAACGCGCCTAATATCTAATATATGTATGACATTTCGCTTATCGACATTTCCCCTTAGCTATAGTCACTACATATATGTAAAAGCGACAATTTTGGCCCTCTCCCCTACTAATTGTCTATGAAAATGTCGCTAATCAACATTTCTTCCCCTATATAAGAACTTTGTATTGCGATGTTATTTGAATTTAGTGTCTGAATCACTCCAATTGAGTGTGAGTATTGAATTGACACGACCAAAAAAAAAGAGAGGGAAAAATTTGGAGGCAACATATGCCAAAGTTTGTGTGACGCGTCGGCAGCTCCAAAAAATTATCGAGCGACCTCCATATGTGTTTTGGAGGCTGCGGATATGGCGACTCTGCTAGAGTTGCTCTAATACTCCTAAAAGGTGAAATCCAATACAATGGCATGATGATGTTTAATGCTGCCAAATAAAATCTGAAGTGTACAGAGAGAAGAACTCAACTAATGATATCGATATCAGTTTGGCATTGCCAGCACCAATGAAGATGCTAGCAAGACTCATAATATGGTACTAAAAAAGGTGTACTTACATTAGGTTTGCTAGTACTCGCTTCGTCCCAAATTAGTTGTCTTAGATTTGTCCAGATACGGGTATATCTAGACATGTTTTCGTGTTAGGTACATCCCTGTCTAGACAAATCTAAGAGAACTAATTTGGGACAGAGATAATAGTAACTACTAAACATAAATTGGTTGAAGATGACACAACAAGAACTAAAGCAAGCTTTTCAGTTATAAAGAGCTCTTCTCAAAAAAAAATGTTATAAAGAGCTCAAGTTATGGAGACCCAACTTGGCAAAAAGCTATGATTAGGTATTTGTGACATATTATGTGTGACACAGCGAGAATCTTCCATTATACACAGAAAAAAAAATCAAGATCCTACTTGATAAAGAACTGACTTGAGAGCTTAAAAATATTAACTACTAGTTGTTGCCTTGAGTATTTTACCCAGTGTTTTCCTAAACGGCCGTTTAGGCCGTTTAAACACCGTTTAAACACTAAACAACAGTGAACCGTTTAGGCCGTTTAATCCGTTTAATCCCGTATAACCCGTTT
>CBMN010088965.1:0-12449 GCA_000582825.1 Hordeum pubiflorum | reverse complement strand
CCCAACCGAGATGAGAAGTGGTGGCAGTGGCGGCGGCGACGACACCGGCACCATCTGGTCGTGAGTAGCGGCAGTAAGATCCTCTGTCAGCGGCGGCGGCAAGATCTTCTCGCGGCAGCGGCAACGGCAGCATCTTCTCGTGGTGATTTCTTCCTCCAGTTTGACTCCACCTAGAACCGTGAGGGGTGATGGCAGCTACGCTAACGGAGATCCCCTGTATATTTGGCACCAACAGATGAACGCCGGCAAGAGCACCGATAGGATTCAGAAGGAGATCCCCTGTATATCCATAGAACTGAACTAAAGTACTCTGTTTCTCTTTGTAGGCATATGGTTCTTGCTTCTCTTTGTAATATTTACCAATATATGTAATAAACTGAAGAATGTTGCTTAAATACTTTATTTCTAGATATATTTGGATTTTTTTGCAAACGCTATTTTGAAAATTAGCGCGCTATAACTTGTATAGCATTTGGAGAAGGGCCTCGCTATATTTTATAACGCGCTATTTTTTTCATTGGTCCTTAGTGAGAATGATATTATGCCAAGTTAACCAAAAGCATATTTTGATTTTGGCAGGAATCTTGATCTTTCGTAAGTGCCTAAAGGATCTATCTGGCCCAGCGTCACATAAATGTGCATACATGGATTTGATAGCTAATTTTCCTCTCTTATTCCATTTCCATTTAGGTATGTTTTCATTAGAATTTACGGTAACCCTAGCAAACATGATCCCGAGTTAATGTAACTTGCTGATCACCAATCAACCATCTCCTGAACTCAAGATTCCAGTTCAGCTTCACAGTGAACCTAGTATCATTACTGATAGCAAACAGATCCGGTAACTGCTATTTCAGTGAATTATTCCCACACCAAATATCATTCCAAAGTCGTCATTTGTCGTCCATTCCCTACCTCCAGAGTTTTTTTCTTAGGCGAGATTTTTGGAAGCCATCATTTCTGTTACCTTCCGATATATGTCGTTACCGGACGTTTTTTTAATAATTTGAATTTAAAATCTACAGAAGTATCAGATATACCGCGTATGCATCCGGTAACACAGAGCAGACCTTACCGTAGCGGAAATAGTTTCTAGCTCTGTACTCCCTCCGTAAAGAAATATAAGAGCGCACTATTTACGGTGGCATGGTAGAGATCTCTGACCTGCTGTTTACTGTCTCTGCCAGCCAGTGGGCCTTCGCGGTTAATAACAAAAAATAGGGGCGCAGCAGAGACAAATTGATCAATCCCACGAGCTTGCACACATTGCGTACCGAACTGACCACTAGAAAATGAGCAAGCTTGTGCAAGATTTGCCATGATGAAAAATCTGATGTTTGATTTGTAGCAGAATCCTTCAGAAACCGGTTCTTCAGCCCCAACCGATAAAGAAACGGCATGAAGAAAACAAAAATCTGATATTCAAATGACTATAAGCTGCCATACGTATGATACAGCTAGTGATGGGAGATGAGGTCAAAGGTGGCTTGCCGACGGTCGAATACATAATGCGCTAAACCAGCAGTGAACAGCCTGTGCCCTATCCACATAACTAAACAGCTAGGTACTTACAAAATTCTGTAGACCATGTATAGACGTGATGGCGTCTACATAGTTTTCTGTGCAGGTCAATAGAACTCACAGTTGACATTGGAATTCCAGATTTTGTTTTCTTGTGGGGGAGGCGACCGTACGAAATCGAAAGCTGCCATTAATTAGCTGCTTACTAGTAGATGAAGAAGGATCATGTACAGCTAGGGAAGCGAAAGGTGGCATCTTTGATCCTATCGTGTTCTCTGCAGATGTGATGGTTTGACTTGATCTGCCGACCTCTCAACAGACCTCGCGGTAGCCAAGTATATATAGCTAAAAAAATGTCTGTATTAAATATATTTCTATGTAGTTACAAGTATTGACTTCCTTTAAATAGCCATATCCCTGCACTACTACATCGATCAGTTGCACTAACTTGGGACTGGAATCTTGCCATAAAAGTACAAACTTAATACTTGGTCCACAAGGGTTTCTTCGCTATCTATCCCCTTGGTGATCGAAAATTGCTCGCCCATAGAAATAATAGTTGGCATAAGACAGGTGTTGGTGCTATTACTACTATAAACACTGAGTTTGTCGAGTTTATAGTAAACTCAGCAAAACCTAAAAGAAATTCAGCATTGTCTTTGTCGAGTTCCATTCTCGGTAAAGAGGAGTCGGGTGGAAAGGGCCGACAATTGTTAATATTACTGAGTTCTTATTATTCGGAACACGACAAACATTTAAATGACGGTTGCCGAGTATTTGAGACAGAAAACTCGGCAAACATGGGTGGTAGATGGGATGGACCGTTAACGGCAGTTCCACATTGCACAAACATTGGCCTGGTTTCAAATCGGTATACTAACGGCGTGTGCAGTGCTGACGCATGGCATAACCTAATGCCAAGTTCCTGCTAGCCCAAACTCGGCAAAAAAATTGTCGAGCTTGAGCTCGGTAGACAAACAACTAAGGGCATTATGTACTCAACTTATCAGTGGAATGTTTGTTATTATTCATTGTTCTTCATGAATCCATTTAAACCATTATATGCTCTTTCATAATTCCTTCCTTCTGGTTCATCGTTTGGAATTATCTCAATTATTTCACATTAGTTGCTAACCATTTTAAGGAATAATGCTTCATCAGCTAGCTTCTTTGTTGACGTATACAATGTTATGCTCAGGAACTGTTACATGGCTGCATGAAAATTAATGTTTTCTTTGGATATCATTTGGGCCAGAGTGGCTACTGCATGCTGATGCTAAAATTACCAAGTCATCTGGCCGGTCTTTGATGTATTTGCCAATCAATATGTCTCACGTCTCTGTTTTACTTAACTAAATTGACTTGGACTTTTATTGTGGTTTTCTTCTACTTTGGAGATGATCCAGTGATCTTAATAAGTTACTGTTAGCAAAGGTAGATTAGTTTGCTGGTCCTAACTTTTGTTGTAGCTGCCGATGAAATTAAGGCAGATTATCCTTTTTTTAACCAGCAAGTTGCATCTGGTTAGGTGTTGAGATGTTTTGCCTTTCTGTTGCATATTCGGCAATTATCTCTGTAATTTCTCTTTAGCTGCTAACCATTTTAAGGAAGTGATGCTTCATCTGATATTCAGTCTTGACATAAGTTCGAGAACAAAGACCTGTACTGATAGGCCGAAGAAAGGTTTGTCAGGTCCCATGCTGGGTTCCTCTTGAGACATTGCAACTGCCAGGTATGTTCAAGTTTCTCTGTTGGTACTGTCCACTACGTTGGTCAAAGGGAAAAAAATTACTTGTCTTGTCTCAAGCAGAGGACAACACCTTGAATCATGTGAGAGTGCAGCTGTAAAAGCAAATTGAAAACTCCCTCTCATCGGTTGTATTATGCCGTTGAAAGACGACTCATTGTTTGCTACTGCATGTACTATATTACAGGGGCAGTCGCTCAGCTGCTCAAATTAAGGCTACTCTTTTTTTTGCTGGAGAATTTAGGCTACTCAACAGCCAATTTTATGCTGCATTACCCTTTGGGAGTGCCTGGTTACATTTCACACCGTATGGATGCAGTATATATGCATATCGATAACCAGATTATTAATGATCTCCAGGACATGAAGCCGGCCATCGAAAAAATCCTTTTGTTGCCCTGTACTTCATTTTGTGCTCTGACCGCAGGATTGTAGTTCTACCGGAGCTAAGCTGACGCTGGATAGTAAAGTAGCCTTTCTTAGAGAATCCACAGCCGCTGTGTGTTGATCCAGCGGTGAGCTAAAATTGGCATTATTGATTGTCTCAGATAAGCTGAAGTAGTACGAGTACTATATATCTGGATCCAGAGTAGGTACTGAAGTATTGTTCATACATGGGACTCACCGGAGAGTGAATTAAAATTTTGTCGGATATTCTGGATCTCCGTGGGGGGTGGATAGATGGTTGCGTCAATTAATTTGGATGGGAGGGAGTAGTTTGTTTTGGATGAATTTCATGATCTACAACTATATCTTGACGTGAATTTGAAGGTGGCATGTGCTGCATATAACAAGCAGGAGTGGCATGCATGCATGACGGTATACGCATCGCCCCTTCATGTCTTCCTGGATTAATAGATAGATATTTGAACTTAAATTTCAGATTTTGTTTTTTGAATTTTCACCGGGGATGGAGGGGAGGGGCCCACAACTGTGATTGTGATATTCAGTTCCAAGACAAGAGAAAAGAAAACTGAATCGATCTCTGAAAAGCAAGACGGAGAGGAGGACACCTCATCCCGTAAACCAATCCGCAGTGATTCTCCCCGTAAGTCTGTTGTTTTCGGCTAAAACCCCAGCCCCTACCTCCGCTTCCTCATCTTCGCTCGCCGCCACAAACTCCTCTTGCTCCTGCTCCTGCTCCTGCTGCTGGGACGCACGGCGATCAGCCGGTGACGACCATGGTGGACGCCCCAAGAGCAGTATCGGCACGTCTCAGCGGCGGCGGCCTCCCAGATGAGATCGTGATATGGGAGATCCTCGTCCGCCTGCCCCCCAAAGTCCTCCGCTGCCGCGCCGTGCCTCACCTCCACCCGCGACTTCCTTCTCGCCCACCACAGCCACCAGCCCACCCTCCCCCTCGCCTTCTCCCACGACGCCCGGCTCCAACACGTCGCCCGGCTTGACAAGCTGCTGTACCGTATCGATGCCACCTGCGACGGCCTCCTCCTCCTCCGCTCCTACGACATGAGGACTGGCCCATACTTCTCCGTCTGCAACCCGGCCACTCGCCAGTCCACTCGCCTGCCGTCTTCCTTAAGACTCCAGCGCGTCTGGTTTATAATGACTGATCAAAATGTCATGCGGTAATCCCTTCTTTCTGGATCATTGTATGAAATACTTGCCAATTGATCTGCCTCATGCATGGTTCTCTTTTTTCCTTAGCTGAAGAACTGGCTTGGGTTTTTTTCGGGGCCTATTTTGTTTTGGAGAATACTCAATTGACTTGGTTTTCTTAATAATATAACTGACGATGAAAATAAGGCAGATTATTCCCTTTGTTGACGAGCAAGTTGCACCTGATTTTTTGCCATGAATCATTGCATCTGGTTAGGCATTGAAATGTTGTGCTATAATTCTGTCCTTCTGTTGCATCATTCGTAATAATATACTCTTATCAATCTTATCACAAGCTCAAGAACTAAAACCTGTACTGACCAGCTGAAGAAAGGTTTGTCGGGTCCCACGCTGTATTCTTCTTGAGACATTGTCATTGCCAGGCATGTTCACTTTCCTCTGTTGGACACGAAGGGAAGTTTTACACCTGTCTTGTCTCAAGCAGAGGATCACCCATCGGTTGTAGACGAAATAGCTCCTCTCATCAGTTATTACTGCATGTCGGATGTACTGTTGAAAGACACCAATCATTTGTTACCGCATATGTATCATGCGCTAGTGTTGGCTGCTCAATTTTAGGCTGCACTTTTTCCTTTTTTTTCTGCTCAAATTCAACAGCCAACTTTGTACTGCATAACCCTTTTGGCCAAATTACGTTTTATCCTTAATATGGTCTTTACTTCTTGACTTTGTGTTCTCAAATATGAAATTGATGTGGATCTTCCTGTTTGGCCAAAACACTCAAATACTAGATCCAAAGATATAACTTTTTCCCAGAATTTTCGTCCTAGCGCTACTAAATTTGGACCACTCAGGAGTATTGCCTTCTCTTCTTTACAGGCATGACCATGGTGTCTGGGCTCATGAGCCGAACACGAGCCTGGTTTTCAGTTTTCAGCGAGTGGCAAGACATGCCCGGGTCGTATGCCGTCTTTGCTCGGCTTGTTTCCACCCCTTCTTTGGCCCAGTGGTCGTGCACAACAGTGTGTGCTTTTGCTTGGCGTCGACTTCATCTCCTGGGACATGTTTTTGGTTCAGTTAATGATCTACAACTCTTCACATCGCTGCTTTTCGCCCTTTTCATTCTGTAGATCACAATCGCAAATGCAGCCTCGGATCCATATCCACCAGGTGATCCTAAAGCGCAAGCATACTGCACATTCCATGAAACGACTAAACCGCACCAGTGGGCGGGCATGAAACCAAGTAGCAATACAACATCAACTACTAAGTACTAACCAGGCACTAAGATGATCACTAGCATTCATTCCAATCACGCTCGCTAATGATCGATTAGCACTCAATGGCACACCAAGTAATATAAGGTCGTGCCTACTGCATGTTATGTGACCCACATGCATGTCCAGCATTTCTAGGCAAAACATACTAGGCAAAAACAAGAAACATGGTAATTCCTCATAACCTAATCGAGCGTTGGCAAAATTAAAGAACCCAAGTTTACGAGAGCAAAGTCAAGTTTTAAACTCAACACTACGCAGCACACACCACCGAGGAACTGGCATCAGTCATGCTGCTCCTGTGATGAGCAAGTTTTTCCCGAGTAGATGACAATTCTTACAACTTCTTGGGGGCATGAGATGTCTTCAAGAAATTTACAGCCGCCCTGTAACAAATTGCAGCAATTAATTACTAAAGCGTTTGAAATGCAGATGCGTTGATGAATTTCTAGATGATTCAAAGAGTACACCATTATCTAAAGGACATAAATGGTCACCGCATAAGAAGGGTTATGTTAGCTGGTTCTAACCTATTAGACAAAGTCACCATATGTGTTTCAACATGAAAGAAATAGATGCATAAGATGTACGAATAGGATTATCAACACTGCCAGGCTAAGTACACTACCGTAACGAGTTCTCGATCTCAACATTTGCTGGATCCAGTTTGAGTCCATCAAGAAATGCATCACACGCCTTCTCATAGTCCTGCATGCATAAAGGTTGCTGCATCACTAAAAAAGCATTTAACATAGCAAAGCAAATGCAGTCATGGGTAGCAGAAAATGGTACCCTCAGTAACATTTGAGCAGATCCTTCAAGGTAACAGGCCTTTGCCCAACCTGGGCGCATAATCTTGCAAATTCCCGCATCCATCAAAGCTTGGTCTCCTTCACCCATCTTAAGCCAGCAAAGGCTCCTATTTGAGTACAGTGTTGCGTCATCAGGGCAGCGGTCTGCTGCCTACATTAACAAACAAACAAAAAAGTTAGCACACTGGTTTATTGCTACAACCCACATATACTACTGCACTGTTGTCAAGTACGTACACAAGAAAACTGCTAGGGCTAGTGGAGACTGGGTATTGATTACCTGAGAAACAAATAATCGATACATGCTAGGATGCTGAAATTAAGACCCACCCATCCAAACCAGAGCTCTGCTCCTCTCTATCCAATCCAATATAATAAGATAGACTATTGGTAATTTCCTATAACAGATACTATTTGATGGCTTTATGCCAGAGTTACAATTGAAATTGCAATTTTCTAACAGATATACTATTTGATGGCTTGATACCAGAGTTAAATTTGAAATTTTGCAGTAAATCTACCGTGTTTATATCCTACTGGGTTCGCAGTAAAACTTAGTAGCATTGATACTTAGTCACAGCAAAAATTTATCCTCTGTAACACAGCCATGCAGGGAATTTGCATCAATGGACTTTCTAAACATAAATGCAATCCTTATAGAAAGAAAATTAAAACAGAAAAAGAACAAATAAAGGAGGCACATACACTTTAATGTTACCAAATTCTTACTAGAGATTCAAAATAATACAAAGCACACCAACTCTCAATTTAAAATTTTAGTTATCACACGACAGCAAAATAAGTGTAGGCTAAGATATGGTGCAATTATTTACCATAGAGTAAAGTTTGACTGCAGTAGCATAATCTTTTCTCTTATATGCCATGCTTCCTTCTAACTTGAGATCTGCTGGATTCATTTTGTTCATGGGGTCATTCTGAAACAGTAAACAAATCATTTGGCACAAGTAATGAGGACGTGTGGTAAGGAGATAAGACTCACATACTTACATGAGCTACATCAGAAGGGCATGAGAAGATTTTTAAAAGACAAAACATCTATGATCTGAACATTTTATTGATCCAGTTAACTAATTTATATGACTGCACAATAAACTAGTTATTTCACATACCACAGTAAACTTCACATCACATCCTCCCAATTGTTTATAAGGCGGTAAAGCGACCTAAGGCGAGCACCGCCCGCTCTAGCACCTAGGCAACGCCTAAACGCCTTAGGCGGGCATATTTGTAAGGCACTGCCAGGGCGCCTTATCGCCTAAGCGTCTAAGGCAGGACGCCTTAAAAACAATATTCCTCCCACAAGGATTGAGCACCTATTTTAAGTTATTGGCAGCGATGCCTCAGGTTATACCTCCACCGATGGCATTGATTTCACCCAACGAATTATCCCATCAACGCTCCAGTCTCGCACATATGGAGTACGTGAAGTTACTGGAAGTAGGATCTCAACATCTTTCCGTCTATTGTTATATGCAGCAATTTCTATTGGAAGGTGGCCAAACTGTTCAGAATAAAACAAACATAAGTTTCACTGAAGCATTTGCAGAATGGTAATACAAAATAACAGAAGCACAGCCAGGGAATGAAGTATGAAAACAAGGTATATGATAATATATTTAGATATTCAACACTAAGGTTCAAATAAAGAAGAAAAGAAACCCTTCAGTTTTAATACAGTAACATCTTAAAGCAGTAATTACACATGTGACTAGAACTTCAGAAGATAACGCCTCAAAGCACTAAACAAAAACTCACTTATCATTCCACCAAATTATTGTTCACTCCAGCGACATCATGTACAGATTCATATCGTTCATAAATGATACAAATATAAAATACAACCACAAGGTTTGCAATTCAATCGGAACACCGGGTATCATGGTTTATAAGGCGGTAAAGCGACCTAAAGCGAGCACCACCCGCTCTAACGCTTAAGCGACGCCTAAAGCGGACAAATATCTAGAGCGCTCCTAGGGCGTCTTGTCCCTTAAGCGCGCTTAAGCGTCTGAAGCAGGATGCTTTATAAACAGAGCCGGGTATGATGGCATATGGATCGATTGAGCATCTAAGAATAGTGGTGTAAATTCATGCCCTCATGGTCACCAAGGGCCAACCAGAATCATTAATGGACTTCATGGATAGGCTTTGAGGGTGAAAATAATAGACGACTAAGTTTATTAACATAATTCCCATGCATGATTCTGGAGTGAAATTTAAAACATACATCATCACGAACATCAGGATCTGCACCAGCCTCCAGTAAGCACTTGTAGAAGTCAGTTAAGCCATTGTTGGCAGCAATTATCAAGGGTGTTACAGTGCCAACACCCTTCACGTCAGCGCCAGCCTAACACAGAAAGGGTTGCAAAGACCGTTCTAAATAAGCATGCCATCATTTGTACTCCCTTTTTCATGTGATATGTATAAAGATTTCAAAAGATGTCAATGAAATGAGATGAATGCACCATACCTTAATCAACAGCTTCACACATTTCAGCGAGCCAGCATTGAGAGACAAAATAAGAGGTGAATTGACGGTGTGGAATACCTTGTTATACTGAGAAAAAATATTAAGAAGATCAGTACCCTTACATGATGAAAGTTGGTGAACATGTGTGATCTTGTTATCATTGAAATAGAGATATCTTTGTCAGTATGGGCAGTTGACAAAGACAAAGTAGTACCAGACAAAACAATCATGTATTTAATAATGTGGATCCTGTCAACCTAAGAAGGAAGGGTACACAAACAAGTGACATACATCTGCATGGTGGTCCAACAAAATCTTCATAGCACCATCCTGCTTACAGAAAGCAGCCATATGCAGTGGTGTCCCAGTATCACACAATGAATCAACATTGGCCCCCTTTGAGAGCAAGGCTTTTACTATTTCACAATTTCCTGAATGAGAAATACAAAGCAGGTTATTAACTCATAATAATGTGGAAATTCCGTAGGTTATTTGCATAATACATAATATCCAACAGGTTATTTGGCATTGCTGCTGCTGCTGTTATTGTGACACTTCTTTTTGTTAAGTGAAAGCTTGTTAATATCATTTTATCATGGGCATATGCTGGAGAGAGTTACCTTAGGGATCAAAGTTTCCAAAGCAATATGTACACTTGGCTAGTCGTATTGGAATAATACCTCCGTTCTCAAATAAATGACATGCTAGAATGCATGCAGTTAACTTAACAAAAAAGCAATTTTCATTTATACCACCAGCCTATGTCAATGACATGTAGGACCAGACCCTACCTGTCATTGACACAACCTGGTTTTGTAGATGAAAGCTGAACCATAAGTGATGGTATGGATGAAAATAGTTACTCCACCTGCAGATTTATGATTTCGCACATGAAAATGACCATGGATTTGTCATGAAAAATACTTTCATGTATCAAAACTCATATGAACTTACAATAAAATGACCATGGTTCATTTTATTATGTTTTTCATTCGACATAAGATTTGGACATGTATTCATTTACCTTACGAGTAACTGTAAAATAATTATGCTGCAAACATCAGGAAAATTATTGCAATAAGAACCAAATAATCAAAGAAGGCACTATACGAATGTGACATCACTCACTTATAAATGTGTACCAAGCAGCAGTAACTGTAGAAAGTGGCGTTAAACAAGTTCATATTTGCTATCTTACAGCATGATAGGGACATAACAAGGGAACTTCTGGATTTACATAACTGAATAGACATCAGTGAAATACCCACAACAAGTATGAATAGTGGCTTGAAACAAATTCATATTTTACTATTTTTATCTGAAGTGCAATAAATTATATCACTTCTGAATTAAACTATACAGAATTTTTGTCAACGCAGCTTGCCTGAGACAAGGAATACATAATGCATGATACACACACACGCACATTGATAAAAGGCGTTTTTTAGACTTAAAAGATAGCAATTAATAAACAACTCATTTTTAACAGAAATATCTCCAAATGCTCAGATGACACTGTCATATCTATGCACATGCACAACCAATTACGACATGGGCATTTCCTACCTTATTTATAATGTATATAACATGATTCATTTCAAGTTTCATTACATCACCCCAGAACACACAAACAAAGAATTTGAAGACACAGAGGAACAAGATAAGTACAGATAGGAAGAGACCTCGTGCAGCAGCCAAATGGAGAGGTGTAGACCCATTTCCATCGGGCTTATCTGGATTAGCACCGTGATCAAGAAGATACCGGAAAGTGTCCACAGTGCCAGCAATAATTGCATGAGCCAGAGGTGTATAGCCTATCGGGAACATCAAAGTAGAAGGAACTGAATAAGAGACTCATAGACAAAACAACAGAAAATTACCCAAGAAATAGAAGGAAATCATGTAAAGGTTTTGCGATATAAACATGCATCTGTTTACAGAATACACATACAAACTTTTTACATGCAACAGCACATTCAGAAGTCAGAACTAGGAAGACGGAAATTTTAGGTTCCCTGTATAAAAGTATCATGCATGAAAATATCTGCGCGCAAGGCACTTACACTTTTCATTTTTAATGATCCGCAGTAGAATGAAATGAAGTGTATACTGGTAGTATCAGCCATATAAAGTACCAAAAGATTAAAAAAGATAAATAATTGAAAAGGCTAGAGTATAAGCGCCTAAGTCATGTATACATAATCAGGCAAGTGTCATATGTTTCAACTTCAATATGTGCATGTTATGCGAAGTGCCGTCATGCCAAGATACTTTGTTACACAATACAAACATCAGATACTACAGGTCGTTTAAAAGCCAGAGTATTCATAAACAGCATTAAACAAGAAATAATGGAGGAGTTCTCTGTTAATTCATCAAAATCAAACAGTTCCGTCCAAACTAAAGCTAGCTATTTTGTGGGGGTACAGGTGAAGAAAAAGAATCAAAGCTAAAATCAGTTTTCCTAGAAAACAAACTGATGCATGGAGGGGAAAAAACAAGTTGATAGAATTTTCAGTGGTAAAACTGTATAAGTGGATGGAAGCTAGCCTCAATACTCTTTCTACTGAAACAACTCTGTCAAAACAGTATACACTGCATCTGGAATAAATGAACTTCATGAGATTAACGCAAACAAAGTAATTTGATGTATGTTTCAAAAACAGGGCCAATCGACAGGTTATAAGCCTTGTAGATTTCTCAACAAAATAAGCTAAATCGAGTCCCAAAATGCATGTCGTTTTTGGCATAAATTGGTTCCATCCCACTTCAAGGCAAATGCCAAGGTAAAAGGGGCATATATAAGCTGATTTTACCTAAAATTTGCCTCCAAGGTAATCTACTAACCATTTTCTATGATAGTGCCAAGACTAGAAACATGAAACATGGAAACCACAGAAATAGAAGCATGGTTACACATGATTGATTAAGCATCGTCCCTTCAGGTCAGGCTCGCATCTCTCTGTTTCTATGCTAGCTCGTCAGGCACGCATCTCTTTGTACCTATGCTAGCTCGTCAGGCA